>VMDO01000553.1:270054-286372 GCA_007922755.1 Pedetes capensis | reverse complement strand
GAGCTTTTCCATTGTCTCTTTCCACATATGTAGTCAATTTGATTCCTGTATGTTCCATCTGGTGAAGTCCATGTGTATAGTCTCCATTTATGATGTTGAAAAAATGTATTTGCAATGAAAAGGTCATTGGTCTGACAAAATTCTATCATGCGATCTCCAGCTTCATTTCTGTCACCAAGACCATATTTTCCAACTACTGAGCCTTCCTCTTTGTTTCCAACCTTTGCATTCACCAGTAATTATCAGTATGTCTTGATTGCATATTCAATCTATTTCAGATTGCAGAAGCTGATAAAAGTCTTTCCTTTCTTCATTTGTGGCCTTAGTGGTGGGTGCATAAATTTGAATACTAGTCATATTAACTGGCTTTCCTTGTAGGCGTATGGATATTATTCTATCACTGACAACATTGTATTTCATGACAGATCTTGAAATGTCTTTTTTGGTGATGAATGCAACCCCATTTCTCTTTAGTTTATCATTCCCAGCATAGTACACCATATGATTATCTGACTCAAAATGGCCTATGCCGGTCCATTTTAGCTCACTGATGCCTAAAATGTCAATGTTATGCGCTCCATTTCTCTTTTAACAATTTCTAGTTTTCCTAGATTCATACTACGTACATTCCATGTTCCAATTATTAATGGATGTTTACAGTTGTTTCTCCTCATTTTGAGTCATGCCACATCAGCACGTTGAGCACCCTGGGCTTTTACTCCATTTCCATCATCACAGTAGACTCTACTTGGAGGAGGCAACTCTTCCCCAGTAGTCTTTTGAGTGCCTTCCAACCTGGAGGCCTCATTTTCCGGCACTATACCTGACAGTGTTTCTTTGCCATCCATAGGGTTTTCAATGGCTAGTTGTTTCGGGAGTGGCTGGCCAGGTCCTACTCCCTAGTCTGTCTTAGTCTGGAAGCACAGCTGAAAACCTGTCCACCATGGGTAACCTTGCTCATGTCCGAGGTTATAGTGGCTGAGCTCTCAGCCTCATCACAACACGCAAGCCCCCACGGTGTGGCAAACTGATAGATGTGTGGGCGCAGTAGCACATAGCAGATTAGAAGTGACAGTGGATGGTGATGAAAGACACAGGGGTTCTTCTGGACTGGAATCTCAGCTGGGATGCTCAGTGCCCAGGAGTAGAATGGAATTGAAAAGTCTGACCATCCCAGGAAACATAGTTCCCTTCATTTCACTGTAGTTACAGATGTACCCTTCTGTCTTTAAAGGGCTTATTGTTGTTATTAGGTGCCAGCGAGTCAGTATCCGACTCATAGCAACCCTACGTACAACAGATGAAACACTATTGTCAGTGCTTCTCTGCTATTCATAGGGTTTTCAATGCTGGATTGATTTTTGGGAGTGGGTCCTTCTCCCAAGCTTACAGCACCCGGTGTTCCCAGGTGGTCTCTCATCCAAGTACTAACCAGGCCTGACCCTACTTAGCTTCCAAGATGTGATGGGATTGGATGCCACAGGGCTATGGCTGTAGGCTAAAGGGCTTATAAAGGTGTTTTAATCAGATATGGTAAGACATATAGACACACAAATAATTTTCATGAAGGAAGCAGTTGGTCACAGGTCCCTAGACACAGGAAGCAAGGTATAGGATACCCTGGAGACAATAGGGTAGATAAGGAGCTGAGAGGGTGAGGGAAGCTGTGGGCAAGAGCCTTCATTGTGGCTTCCACCGGAGGAGCAGTGAAGGCAAGGTGAGCAGGCAAGGACCAGTGAGCTGGAATAATCTCAGCAGGCTCTGGGACATAGGCCTGGTCCTGAGTTGTCTGGTACCTAAACCTGGGGGATTTGGCTAAGTGCACATTGGACCAGAGTGTGATGACTTGATAAAGAAGGTGGTTGGAGGTATGGGCTCCAAATGGTTTGGTTTTCTTATTTTTTTTTCCCTTTATTGATAAATGTTGGTTGGGTGAAGAGTAACACAGCATTTGCTATTTCCATTCTGCAGCTGTTGTTGTTGTTGTTAGGTGCTGTCAAGTCATGTCTGACTCATAGCAACCCTCATAGGGTTTTCAATGGCTTACTATTTTGGGATTGCCTTGGGAGTGGATTGCCACATCCTTCTCCCATTTTTGTGGTGCTGGGAATCAAACCCGGGACCTCAGAGACTGCAGAGCGGTGCTCTGCCAACTGAACTAAATCCCAGCCCCATTATGCAGCCAGTACATCACTTTTCAGCCATAGCCCTGTGGCATCTGATCCCATCAGAAGCTAAACAGGGTTGGTCCTGGTTAGTACTTGGATGGGAGACCGCCTGGGAACACCAGGTGCTGTAGGCTTGGGAGAAAGACCGGGAAACCCACTCCCAAAAATCAATCTGCCATTGAAAACCCTATGAACAGCAGAGAAGCACAGACAATAGTGTTTCCCCTATTGTACACCGGGTTGCTATGAGTCAGATACTGACTCCACGGCAGCTAACAACAACAACAATAACATCACTTTTGGTTGCACGTTCATCAACTTATAGTTTATGGAATCTTGATTAATATGTAGAAAAGCTTGTATGCCTTTATGGGTTATATTCTCCTATTTTTCCCATATACTCATTAAGTTGCATCATTTACACTGAGATTATCTCCTCCCTCCTTTATCCCTTTACATTATTTCCCCTCCCCTTCCCACACTCCACAACCTTGGCTTCCTCACTCATGTGTGGAAGCTGAATCTTTTAAAAACTAGACATAAGCAGATAGATAAAAATGAATGATTTAACTTAGCTAAGAAGGGAAAATAGAAGCAGAGTAGATAGAGGAAGAAGGGGCCTAGCAAAGGATCGGCTGGGTTTCATATGCCTGGAGTGTTCACAGGTGAGTTGTTGCTTATCTGTAGAAATTGGCTATCCCTGAGCCGGGCAGTCCTCCAGGGTCAGCAAGGTCCCTGATATCACAGCATCAAAGATACAGGAAAGAAAATTTGATTAATACAAAATGCTGATGTCCTTTGCATTCCTTATCCGTAACCTGCCTGAACCACAGGAAACCTGCATGTCCCAAAACTTGCCTCGACTCAACAAGTCACAGAGATCCCTACTCCTTCTGATCCAATTTAACACATGATTTTAACAGAGCTCATCATGACCTAACAAAAAGTGAGCAGCTACTTCGCACCTACCAGGCAATGGGCTGGATGTACAATATGGCCAACCTCCAAATAGCACTGGGAGACAGACATCATCTGCTGTAATGAAAGAGAAATCATCCTTATTTCTGGTCACACTCTCTAGATACAGTCAAGGATTAGTCCTTGAAATTTCAGTGCCACTGCTATTTGAGGAAAGATATTAATATTTATTAAGTTATTTATGTGTGCCAGGTGCTTTACGTACATCATCTCATTAAAGCTTAAATCAGCTCTGTGATTCAGGGTTGCCTGAATAGTGATTAAGAAACTTGCCTAGGGTCACGCAGGAAATAAAGTTCAGGTGTTGGATTCTAACCCAAAAGGTGGATTAAAAGCCACATTCTTTCCACAGACAAGATCATAAGCTTTCGTGTAAGTCCAACCTGGCTGTAGAGGGCTTTAATAGCCCTCAGCTTGTTCTTCTGGAGCTTTGGCGCACCTACACTGTGAGTTCCAGGCTCGTGGTTGTGTGGCTGTGCCTGGCATGGCAGGTCTAGCACCTCGGCTCTTCCTCCCTCCATATCCCCACTGGACAACAACTTCCTACCCAACGTCCTTAGCTCTCATCCTGTTAAAGGAGGATGATTCCAACTTCTGGATCAGTGGAGACTGGTGTCACCAAAATTTGTTCTGGAAACTAGGTGGGACAGGGAATGAGGAGAGGCCAAGCTCTGGAGGAAGACACGATCAAGCCAATAATATGATGTTCCTCCGGATGTCATCCTGAAGTTTGACTTCAGTGAGGAGGTAACCCGAACACCATTTCCGGTTAATACGCATCACTGACCTTGCATTACGCAGCCACTCCTCATTCCAAGTCTGCACGCTCACGTGGTACTGCTTTGGCCAGGATCCTGAGAAACAGAGGCTGAGGTGGAGGCTTACAAGGTAATACCTGATCAAGTTGGGTGAGCACAGGCAGCCAGGAATGCCGGGAAGAGAGTGGAGGCGGGCTGGTAGGAGGGCCAACGCAGATGTAGTTCCAGGATGGCCACTATGTGGCGCCACCAACAACTACTCCTTGAGCCTCAGGCCATCTTCAGAGTGGCTCAGAACACTTGGTCTCTGGAGAGGAAGGGAGAAGAGTTCACCTGCCAGCTTCCACTCTCATTGGGCAAAACTGGCATTGTGGCAGTTAATATTTCGGCCACCACCCTGAGTCTCCACAGCATGGTGGCAACCCCAGCCCCAACAGAAGCCCAGAAAGACACTGCATTTTTGCTTTGCCTTCAAGTCCACTGGAACCTAAAATGGCCAGTTGCCCTTTGCAATCCCATGGACGTTTTCTCATGTCCTGTTCCCCTATGGGAGTCTCTTCCCCTGTGGAACCAGGGTCACTCCCCCAAAGAGCCAAGTGTACAGGACAAGAAGCCCAGCCTCCTAAGGGGCTCCTGCAAGGGATGATGAGCAGCCGCAACCCACATCAGCCAATGACCATGCAGACTGGAAAGCACCCCAGCTATGCGTAATGCCATCCCTGGGTAGAACTTTCAAGGCCAGCCCTCTGCTCCATTAGGCCAGTTGCTGCTGTGGGGGCATATGGTGAGGCCCGCGGACTCTGTGGCCACAGGTCCAGTGTTGCTATCTTGCTATCAAATGAGTTTTGTAATGCCCAAACCTATTCAGCCTGCTATAGGAAAACACCACAGAATGGGTGGCTTATAAATAACTGAAATTTATCTTCTGGAAGAAGACTGGAAGTCCAAGGTCAAGGCAGGAAGACACTCAGGGTCAAGTGAGGACTCTCTTCCTGGGCCATAGGCTGCTGTCTTCCTGACGTGTCTTTATGTGATGGGAGGGGCACAGGAGCTCTAGGGCTGCTTTGTATAAGTGCACTCATCTTGGTCATGAGGACCCCACCCTCATGACCTAGTCACCCCTGAAAGGCGCCACCTCCTTTACCTCCATGTGGCTAGGGTTTTCACACAGAGATTCGGGAGGAGGAAGGACACAAATATTCAGTCGATAACACTTGGTGAACTATCAACTTCCTGGGGGTGCTACAAGCCAGAACCACAAGGTAGGTGGTTTCAACCAGCCAGAATGTATGCCCTTCCAATTCTGGAGCCAAAACCCTGAACTCTCCACATCGACCATACAGGCTCCTTCTATAGGTTCTGAGGGAGGATTTGCAGTAAACCTTTCTCCCACAATGCTTGGTGTTCCATGGCATGTGGGACATCATTCCAACCTGCACTGTTCTCATGGCTGGCTGTCCTGCGTGTTCGTGTATCCTCCCACTTCCTATAAGGACACCAGTGTAGATGGGGTCTACCCTAGTCCATCACAATTATATCTGAAAAGAACTCTGAATAAGGTCACATGCACAGGTTTGGAAGGACACAACACAACCCACAAACCTTGGTATGGAACATCATGCTGAGTGATTAGCTAAAGTCGTTGGTGAGTGATGTCAACCATCTCCAGAGTGGTCCTCTTCTTATTATTAGATTCAACAGACATAAAATTACATTTGCATAAGTATAATTAGAGCAACTGTAATGGCTCTGA
Organism: Pedetes capensis; assembly: GCA_007922755.1. Classification (NCBI taxonomy): domain Eukaryota; kingdom Metazoa; phylum Chordata; class Mammalia; order Rodentia; family Pedetidae; genus Pedetes; species Pedetes capensis. The sequence continues at coordinate 280,715 of VMDO01000553.1, read as the reverse complement.
AAGTTCTGGAGCACCCTGAATACTCATCTGAATTTCAGCTTAGTACCAGTCAATTCCTGGGTCAGCATCAGTCCACAGCCCATGCTCTGCCCAGTCCTGCAGTCAAGATCCTCCTGTGCACTTCCCAAGGTGGCAAATGGCATAGCTGTGTTGCAACCAAAATCCATGCAGCTAATTTTAACAAATTTGTTTGTTCCTAGTTAGTCCTCTCTCACTTCTCTTGTCAGGTTGCTGCAATGTGGGGGCTTGAGTGTTGCAGTGATGCTGAAAGCTATGCCACCGGTATTACATATACCAAGCAGGGTCACCCATGGTGGACAGGTTTCAGCTGAGCTTCCAGGTTAAGAAAGCCTACAGAGAAGGATATAGTGCAAGGAAGTAGGCCCCTGAGGCTGGAATACAGTCAAGGAATGACTGGGGAAGAGTTGCCTCCTCAAAGTGGAGTCAACCTTAATGACATGAATGGAGTAAAACCCTAAAGACCTCCATTTGTTGATGTGGCATGACTCAAAATGAGAAGGAATAACTGTAAATAGGCATTAATAATTGGAATGCACGTCGTGTGAGTCTAGGAAAATTAGAAATTGTCCAAAGGGAAACATCAACATTCTAGGCATCAGTGAGCCAAAATGGACAGGTGTGGATCATCTTGAATCAGATAACCATATGGTCTTCTCTGCCTTAATGACAACTTAAAGAGACGGGTTGCATCCATCATCAAAAAAGACATCTCAAGCTCTGTCCTGAAGTACAATGCTGTCAGTGATAGAATAACATCCTTGTGCACCTACAGGGAAAGTTAGTTAATATGACTATTTTTCAAATTTATGCACCCACCACTAAAGCCACAAATGAAGATAGGAAAGACTTTTACGAGGTTCTGCAGTCTGAAATTGATTAAACATGTAATCAGAATGGACTGATAATTACTGGTAACTGGAATGCACAAGATAGAAACAAAGAAAAAGGCTCAATAGTTGGAAAATGTGGCCTCCATGACAGAAATGACACTAGAAATAGCATGATAGAATTTTGTTAGACCAACAACATTTCCATTGCAGATAGACTTTTCACCAACATAAATGGCCACATTTTTAACAACAAAAATGTTTGTTGTTAAGTGTCATCCTGTGGGATCCAATGCATAGAGTCCCTATATACAACAGAAGGAAATGGTCCCCATCACTGTGCCAGGCACATGACCATCTTCTGTTTTCTCCTTGACTCACCACTCTCCCAAACAAAATGTACTTCTCCAGGGACTGGGCCCTCCTGACAACATGTCCAAAATACATCAAACAGTCTAGCCATCATAGGGATTGAAGAGGGAAAGTGAAAGAATACAGCCCTGAAACACACTTTTCTTCACTTTAAACCAGGCAGTGCTTCCTTGTTCTGTTCAAACAACTGCCTCCTGGTCCATGTGCTGATTCCTCATGAGTACAATTAAGTGTTCTGGTATTCCCATTCTTTGCAATGTTATCCCTAATTTGTTGTGATCTACCCAGTCAAATGTATTTGCATAAAAAATAAAACATAGACATCTTTTAGGGATTCTCTGCTTTCAGCTGATATCCATCTGACATCAGCAATGATGTCCCTGATTCCATAGCCTCTTTTGAAGCCAGCTTTATCCCAGTAGTTCCCTGTCCATCTATTACTGCAGTCACTTTTGAATGATCTTAAGCAAAATTTTACTTGCATGAGATATGGAAATCACCTGATGGAACATACTGAAATCAAATAAACTACATCTGTAGAAACAGATGATGGTAAAGCTCAATATCAAAGGTCAGAATAAGAACAGGTGCTGATTGTGGATCAGACCATCAACTGCTCATGTGCAGGTTTAAGCTGAAACTCAAAAAATATTAGAACAAATGTACGAGAGCCAAGGTATATGTACCTTGAGTATATCCCACCTCAGTTCAGAAACCACCTCAAGAACAGAATTGATGTGTTAGACACTATGATCCAAGACAAGATTATGATCCAAGACAAGATTAGTTGTACCATAACATCAGAGATATCATTCATGAGGAAAGCAAAAGGTTATTAAAATTGTAGGGAAAAAAGAAAAGATCAACTTACATGTCAAAGGAGATTCTGAAACTTTCCCTTGAACATTAAGCTGTTAAAGTAAAAGGAAGACATGAAGAAGTTAAGGAACTAAACACAAGATTTCAAAGAACAGTTTGAGAAGAAAAACTCAAATTAAAATATTGACATGTGCAAAGACCTAGAGATAGAATACCACAAGGGAAAAACACACTGTTTTTCTCAAGCTTAAAGAATTGCAGAAAAATTCAAGCCTCAAGAGGCAACAGTGAAAGATTCTACAGGGAAATATTAAACAATGCAGGAAACTTCAAAAGAACCTGGAAGGAATAAACAGAATAAATTATACCAAAAAGGATTGGTACATGATCAACCATTTCAAGAAGTTGCGTATGATCAGGAACCAATGGTACTGAAGGAAGAAGTAGAAGCTGCTTTGAAGGAATTGGCCAAACAGAAGGTTCCAGGAATTGATGGAATACCAGCTGAGATGTTTCAACAAACAGATGTAGCACTGGAGGTGCTCACTTGTTTATGCCAAGAGATTTGGAAAACAGCTACCTGACCAAATGACCAGAAGAGATCCATATTTGTGCCTATTCCCAAGAAGGGGAATCCATAAGAATGTGAAAATTATTGAATAATATCATTAGTATCTCATGCAAGTAAAATTTTGCTTAAGATCATTCAAAAGCAACTGTAGACACATATAGACTGGGGACTGTTGGAAAATCAAGCCAGATTCAGAAGAGGCTATAGAACCAGGGACATCATTGCTCATGTCAGATAGATATTAGCTGAAGGCAGAAAATACCAGAAAGATGTCTATCTATGTTTTATTGACTATGCATACACACACAACAAATTATGAGTAGTATTGCAAAGAATAGGAATACCAGAGTACTTAATTGTACTCATGAGGAATCTGCACATGGACCAGGAGGCAGTTGTTTGAGCAGAACATGGAAACACTGCTGGTTTTAAAGTGAAGAAAAGTGTGTTTCAGGGCTGTATTCTTTCACTTTCCCTCTTCAATCTCTATGCTGAGCAAGTAATTGGAGGAGCTGGACTTTATGAAGAAGAACATGGCATCAGGATTGGAGGAAGATTCATTAACCTGTGTTACACAAATGATACAACTTTGCTTGCTGACACTGAAGAGGATTTGAAACGTTTCCTGATGAAGATCAAAGAAAACAGACTTCAATATGGATTGTGCCTCCACACCAAGAAAGTGAAAATCCTTACCCGTGGGTCAGTAAGCAACTTCATGATAAATGGGGGGAAGATAGAGGTTGTCCAAGATTTTAATTTACTTGAGTCCACAATCAACAACCATGGAAGCAGCAACAAAGCAATCAAAAGACGCATTGCATTGCGGGAAGCTTTTGCAAAAGACCTCTTTAAAGTGTTGAAAAATAAAGATGTCACACTGAAGGTGAAGGTGCGCCTGATTCCTGCCATGGTATTTTCAGTTGCCTCATATGATTGTGAAAGCTGGATGTTGAATAAGGGAAAGAGGAGCAGAATTGATGCTTTTGAATTATGGTGCTGGAGATGAATATTAAATATACCATGGACTGCCAAAAGAACCAACAGTTCCATCCTAGAGGAAGTGCAACCAGAGTGCTCCTTGGAAGCAAGGATGGCTGGACTGTGTCTGGTGTATTTTGGACATGTAGTCAGGAGGGACCAATACCTGGAGAAAGACATCATGTTTGGGACTGTAGTGGGTCTAGGACAAAATGGAAGATGGTCAACTAGATGGATTGCCACAGTGGCTGCAACAAGGACTTAAACATAACAGAAGATCATGTGCCTGGCACAGTGTTGGAGAGTGTTTTATTCTGTTGTACATAGAGTTGCTATGAGACAGACCAGACTCAATCACTCCTAACAACAACAAGTTGTTCCTAAATTGGAAATGGTGGCAAAAATTAGGAAGACTTTCAGTTGTTAATGAAGCCATGACTGTTTGGGGCTAATTGTCACACTGGTTGTTTGGATGTCCTCTTTTGTGAATGTCTTTAGTTTCGTCCTCCATCATGACAATGCCTCATGTCACACATCGCACCTGGTACAGAAATTTCTGCCAAATAAAAACATCACAGTGTGTCCTCATCTGTCTTATCCACAAAATCTGGTACCATGTGACCTCTAGCTCTTTCCCAAAGTCACAATCACACATGAAAGTTAAACATTTTGAATGATTCAGGACATTGAGGCCACCACAACAGCACAACTAAAGACACTCACAGGAGAGGACTTCCAGAACTGCTCAGAAAGTGGCCACAGGCATAGGATAAGCACGTTCAAAGCCAGGAGAAGTATTTTGAGAGAGGTGAAAGGTGATATGTCTTTTACTGTGATAAATTTTTAAAAATTTAAACATTCACCATATTTTTCAACTATACTTTTTATATCCAAAGGAAGTGAAATCAGTATGTCAAAGAGACATCTGCATTTCCAGGTTTACTGTACCACTGGAGTAGCCAAGCCATAGCTCAACTTACATGTCCATCAGGATGAATTAATTATAAAATAAGGTGCATATGCACATCATGGAATATTATTTAGCCATAAAAAGAATGAAATTCTATCATTTTCAGAAACATGGATGGTCCTGGAAGACATTATGTTAAATGAAATAAGTCAGGTGCAGGAAGACAAATATGGCATGCTCTCACTCATATATGGAAACTTTAAAAAGTTTATTTCATAAAAATAGAGAGAATACCAGTCACTTGAGTTTATAAAAGATGGGTGAGAGTGGATAGAGTTTGGATAATAGGTACCAAAACCCAACTACATCAGAGGAATGAGATCTAGTGTCCTCTAGCACAGAAGGGTGATTATAGTTCACAACAATTTATAATATATTTTATAACAAACTACATGAGAGTAATTTGAAAGTTCCCAACACAAAAAACAATTAACTACCATGGTTTGATATTACCCATTGCATCTGTGCATCAAAGTATCATACTGTACCTCATAAATGTGTACAATTGTGTCAATTTAAAATTTTTAAATAAATAAAAGGCTTAACACAATGCCTAGCAAACTATGATGCTTTGATAAATGATGATGATAATGATGACAATAATGTCACCAGATGATCTCACACTGCCAACACTTTAGTTACTACCTCTAGATTGACAACTCCCTAATACACATCCTCCAGACCTCCCTGCTGGGCTCTAAGCCTACACTCCAAGCTCACAGGATGGAATTCCTCATTTTCCTTCACGGTACCCAGATATTCTCCATGAATTATATCATGATGTACCCAGCCCATTGCCAGAGTAGATAGTGAGAAAGAAAATAATAGAAAGCAGTTCACTCTGTAAGAACTGATTGAAAGAGTCAGAAAAGGCAATCTAGAGACAAGTGGGGGAAATCTTCACATGGGCTTGACTCTCCCAGATTTGCGCTATGCGCATGTTTTGATGTTTGTAACTTACTTATTTTCAGAGAAATCATTAGGCTGAAAGGGCAGAAGAGAACCAGGTGTGAGGAACCCTTTGCCATAGTCCTGGCAATGTCACTCCAACTAACTAAAACTCCCTGTCTGGAGTTTTCTCAGTGTGCCTCTCCAGCTTAACCACATCACTTTTTTTTGCTGCCTTTGATTTTTTGAGAATCGTAGTGGTGCTGCTGGTTTCCATTTCTTAACACCAATTAGGTTTTCTAGGATCCTTCAGGATCACACACAGAAGTTCAATGTTGTCATTCTCAAGGACCCTCACCCCCTTGGATCTGTGCCAGCAGGCTTGGATGGCCTTGGAACGCTTACATCAGGGGTCGTGAACTCAAATTTCTGCGGGAGCCAAGCAGAGGCTGAGGAGGGAGGAGACTGGGGGACCGGAGATGCACATCCAAAGTCAATGCCCCAGCTTCGGCTTCACCACCCAGCCATGAGGGCCTCACGCTGCCAAGTCAGGCAAGGCAGGGTTCCCAGGGGACTTGCAGTTTTAACTTCTTGCTTCCAACCTTAAGTCTGAGATTCCCTGGAGGTCCAGGCAATCCATGTGTGGGCTGCATCCTGGGCCATCTTTGGCCCCTCTCCCTGATCTGTCCTACTCTCCCGGGGCTGCCTGCTGTGACATCAATGCTGGTACGAACTCCTTGACTTGGGGCCAAGGAGTTGCTTTATTGTTGCTGTTGCTGTTGTCATTTGGTTTTCCTGTGTTTGTTTCTGCCATCTGTTGTCATCGTGCTGAGTCGCGTGCCTACTTCACCCCATTCTTCTCTCGGGGCCCCTTTCATGGCCAGGAGGAATTTATGAAACCCTCGGTGCACATTAGGCCCTGCTCTTCCTAACGCTATTGTTCTAAACTCACGCTTCTCCCAGATTCCCCGTGGAATATGATGCCATGTCTCTATGTTTTATTCATGGACTATTTAAATCTGAGCTCACCAGAGAGTTCCTGGGGCTGCCTCGCTGTTTTCTCTCCTTGTGTGCCCTGTCCCTGACCTTTTAAGTGATTCTGACTCAAGGCGATCCAGCAAGACGCCAAGTAGGTGACAACATTCCAGGCAGTACCTCCGGAGCAGCCTCTCCTCCCACCTCCTGTTGGTCCTCATCCAGCTTCCCCTTGGTTGTCTTTCCACCTGAACGCTGAGCTCCATCACCTGACAGGTGTATCTGGGCCTTCTGAATGTCCTCACCATTCCTATCTGGACCCGGGATACCTCAGAGACTCTATCTTGACACTCAGTCTTTGGAAGTAATTTCACACCCGCTTCCCACTCCCAGAAAAGACCAAGTCACCTTGCTGCCACCTTCCACTGTCAAGAAAAGACCCACTTTTTCCCACTGTCTTGCCTGCATGCAGGAGGTGAAGGAGTCCTTACATATACCTTTCACCAAACACACAGGGCACAGAAAGAGGGCCCCTCATTAAACACTTCCCACATGCAAAGCACACCGTTAAGACCTTCACCCAGATAGCCTCTCTTCACCAGGACTTCAAACCCAAGAATAATTAGGTTCACCTTCAGACGTGGGTTCAATATGCTAAAATTTAGAGGGTTGGGGTTCAGTTCAAGTTCAGTTTAAATTCTATGTGTAGACAGCAGGGCTTCAGACTGAACTTGTCGTCCTCCTGCCTCTGCCTCCCAAGTCGCTGGAGTTACAGGCATGCACCACCATGCCAGGCTGAACCCAGTTTTTCTTGGGTGTCAAGCATTGCCTCTAATCCCACACTCAGTCCTCTGAGGAAAGCACCATCATTTCTCCCTCACAGATGAGGAGACCGAGTCTCAGGACCAGTAATTGCTTGCCCAAAGTCCCATGGAAAGGACACTGCTAGGCTGAAATTGGGCATAGGCAGCTTGGCTCAAGGCCCACAGCTAAAGAGTGGCCATGGAGGCCAAGTGCAACCCAGCAGACCAGAGAGCAGCCCAGCCGCTTGGAGCCTGGGCTCTTGGCCCTCAACCCCACTTTGGCCACCTGCGTGTGCTGACACACGCACACACATGTGCACTCTTCAGCATGTCACATGACATCTGACAGCAATTCCCTATATTGAGAAAGAGCTGAGAAAAGAAGGCCACAGCAGCCCTAAGGCCTGATCTTTACCACGCACTCTTGTCCTATAAACCCTGAACATCTGTGGCATAGCAGGCTTTGTACCTGGAAATACAGGAGTCGAAAGACAGACCCAGCCTTGTCTTCACAGAGCTGTCTTTCCCACGTGCTGGTTCAGGCTCTGCAGAATTGCCCTCTTACACATTCATTTGCAGGTGCACCCCCCCACCCCTTTCAGGGGGACTACCTCTGGTCTCAGATACTGAAAAAAAGGGGGACTGCCCTAGCTCTGGTTCCACGGGATCCCTACCAGGTAGTTCCATTTTATTTTACTCCCTTTTTTTTTTTCTTTTCTTTTTTTTTTTTTTAAGCAAGGTCTTGCTAGCCTGCACTGGCCTTGAATTCATGATCTTGCCTCAGCCTTGTGAGTGCTGGGATTACAGGCATGCCCCACCACATCCAGCTCCTTCAAACATCAAAGTTCTCTTCTCTTCTCTTCTCTTTTTTCTTTTCTTTTCTTTCTTTCCTTCTTTCTTTCTTTATCTTTCTTTCTTTCCCTTCCTTCCTGCCTTCCTTCCTTCCCTTTTTTCTTTCTTTTTTGTAGTGGCAGCAAGTTCAACTCAGGGCCTCAAACATACCAGGCAAGTGCTCTACCAACACACCACATCCGCCAGAACTTTGGTTTATGTTTTTCTTTTAATACAGGGAGGGTCTCGATAAGTGGCAAATGTTGCCTCCAACCTTGAACTCATGACTCTCCTGCCTCAGCCTCTCTAGTCACCGGGATGATAGGTATGTGCACACTTCTTTTTAATGATACCCGAGAATCTCTTGTCCCATACTGACCTCATGGTTTTTCTTTTGGGTCTTGCATCGATGATACTGCCATTTTTATTTTGCAATGTTTCTTTGCCTTAAACATGTGGTCAAGGATCTCTGCACCAACCTTATATAACTTTCGTTTATTCCCAACCCTGGCACATGAGTACACATTGGATTTAATTTCCTGATACCGTAATAATATAATGATATCATGTAGCTTTCCAGTAAATAGCTCCTGTTACTTTTGCCTGGGGTACACTCTTGCTACCCCAGAGACAATTCAGCACAGGTACAGGCTTCAATAACCTTACCCTTGCCTGCAGTCAGCTTGACGGCAGTTAGGTTGGCTTAAGGTCTTGACTGACTGAAGTTGGATGAGCCATGGCAGATCGGGGTTGACAGCCTCTTCCTTCTCAGAACATGTAAGCATTCAATTCTTTCTATCTTTGGTTGCTTATTCTGTGCCAGGAATTCTGGGAATAGAGAAACAAATGGCCAAAAAGGTCACAGAGTTTATTTCCAAGGTAGGAAAAAAATTTTTTTTAAACTAAGCAAGATATATAAATAAAATATAGAATTAGCTGGTGATAAGCACTATGACAGAAAACAAAGCCGGAAATGGAAACAGGAAGGGGTACTGAGAAGGTAGCATCGGAGAGAGACCCACAGGCAGTGAGGGAATGAGCAGGCATCGTCACTCGGGGAGTTAAAGGGGCAGGAGGAGGCCATGTCAAGGGCGAGCCACCCAGGACTTACTCAAGGCACAGCCACAGGGAGGGGTCAAGGACATATAAGTGGGGAGGAACTGAGGGGCCACTGTGAAGGCTTCAGCTTCAACCCCACATGTGGGAAAGCCAACAGAGAAGTAATGGACAAGAATGGCGCTGTAACTTAACATTTGCGCAGCCCACTCAGAATGCCAGGTAGCGAGAAGGCAAATGGGAGCAAGAGGTGGGGGGCAGAACTCCTCCCCAACCTGGGGGCCCTTCCACCTGTCTTCTGCCCCTGATGCCTGGGGAGTGGCACCTGTGACAGAGTCCCACCCACCAGCTGGTCTCTCCTGCCCATCACTTCTGGGATCTCACTGTCAAATCGCTTTTTTTCCTCTGCTCTTCAACCTCCTGGTGTTGGACAGATCTGTCCCTAAACAAAGCTGAGAAGGAGGCCCATGGACAGGAGGGCTCCTGGGACGGGAAAGAGGGGAGGAGCTGACGAACATTCGCATGTCCACTTTATGCCAACGTAGACAAGTTCTAGGCACTTAACCTATGTTATTTGATCTGTCATGTCATAACAACCTAGGAAATCCTCCCAACAGAATGACTGACAATTCAGGGTGAGCTTTGGTGGATAAACCCCATCCCTCTCCCCTCTTCCTCTCCCAGAGCCTCATCGATCTGAGCCAAAGTGTAGCCAAGCATTCAGTTGGCTAGGAAAGCACAGGGTTCCCTGGGAGGACACAACTGAGCTCCACAATTGAGCCTCCACTGAGCCTTAGGGGCTGAGAAACCCCAGGTGACTCATTTGGTCACAGGCTAAATTAAGCCCCATCTCAGCAAGCTAACCACAAGGTGAAGGTGAGGCACACAGAAGAAACTTTAACTCAATAAAAATGTGCTCGAAAGTGAGTTCTTCCCCTGTTTCGGGGGTGTGAGAAAACACAGAGAGAGGACCTGGACCTTCCCTGCTTTACAGTGGGCCAGGTGGAAGAGTGAAGCCTGGCCAGAGCAACAGCCTTGTGCCACCCTGCACTCCCACCCTGTGGGAGCTCACGCCTACCCGCTCTGTTCAAGACTCTCAGCTTTTCATCTGCATTAGGGGCACAAAGGGGAGCTTTGCTCTTTCCCATGCTCTCTCCTTCAGGTTGCACGAACTGCAGATCAGGACACACGTTTCCCCTACTGGCCAGTTCCTAAGGTCTCGAGGGCCAGTCACAGGCTGATGGGAAGAATAACTAGGGATATGATGACTGTGATCCTCAATAAACCATGGGGGTGGCACCTGGGTCACCCACAAGGGTCCTTGTCATCCTCTTCATCATCTTCTTCTTCTCCTCTTCCTCCTTCTCCTCCTCCTCCCTCTTCTTCTTCCTCTTCCTCCTCTTCTTCCTCCTCCTCCTCCTCTCCTCCTCCTCCTCCTCTTCTTCTTCTTCCTCTTTCTCCTCCTCTTTTTCTTCCTCTTCTTCCTTCTCTTCCTCCTCCTTCTTCTCCTCCTCCTACTTCTTTCTTCTTCTTCCTCCTCCTCCTCC
>VMDO01000553.1:0-269954 GCA_007922755.1 Pedetes capensis | reverse complement strand
TGTGTCTTCTCTCTTCCCTTTTTATCAGCATATATTAATTGTACAAAATAATTAGTTTCACTATGACATTTTCATGTATGTTTATATGTACTTTGATCATATTCACATTCATGCCTCCCTTATCATTTTTTGAGACAGGGCCTCACTAGGTAGAGCCCAGTCTGGCCTCAGACTCACAGCCTTTACCTCCCTGGTACCTGGATTATAAGTGTGCCCCACCATGCCTAGCTGCCTACAAGGGTTTTGAAGTCACTGTCATGAGCTAAGTTGTGCCCCTCCCATTCATGTGATTCATATATTGAAATATTAACCCCCACTATGTCGGAATATGGCGGCTTTGGAAACAGGGTCTTTGATTGAGTTAAAAGAAGGTCATTAGTATAATTTCCCACCTAGTCTGACTGGTGTCCTTTGATGAGAACATAGCCACACAGAGTGGGAAACCCAGGTGAGGACCCAGGGAGAAGACCCCAGTGACAAGCCAAGGAGAGAGGCCTCAAGAGAGACCAACCTTGCCTGCATCTTGACCTTGGACCACCAGCCTCCAGGACAGTGTGGTGTAAGCCACCCAGGCATGGTGCTTCATGCTGGTGACCTGAGCATCTCAGTCAAGCACCTTGACAAGGACACTGGGGAACCTGGGTTCCTAGTCTACAACTTGACACTTGCACCCCCAAAGAGATGAAATCTCTTATTAGTGTGATTCAGAAGTAGGGTTGGGGTGCACTGTGGACGGTGGTGAATTCCTTGTTCCACCTGTGTGCCAGCGGCCCCTTTCCTGCTGTTTACTTCCGTCAGTCCAAACTGCCCCTCCCCACCACCTGCCACCTCCCTCGGCTCCATCAAACCCACTCCACCTAGACTCCTTGCTCTTCTCCTTGTGCCCTGTGCCCACTATGCCACATCCCCAAAACAGGCAGAAGCACCCAATAGAACAACATCCTTCCTCCTCCTGCCTGATTTCAGCAGCCTCTTTTTAGGTGGAACTTGGGTTTCCACTTTTTTTTTTTTTCCAGTATTGGGAGGTAGAACCCAGGGCCTCATCCATGCTAGGCAAGCGCTCTACCCTTGAGCTGCACCCACAGCCCATTTTTTATTTTTTATTTTGAGTCAGGATCTCACTAAGTTATGTATGCTCTCTCTAACCTCAACTTCACTGTCCTCTTGCCACTGCCTCCCATCTCACTGGGATTCCAGGTGTGCACCACAGTGCCTTCCACCCTTTATCACCACTACCTGGAAACTCTTCTGTCTACTAGGATCTGTACTTGCCTGTGGTCTATCTGTGGCCACCTGGTCAGAACAGCAGCTCCATTCCATCCGTGGCTCTCTACATATGGCAGAAATCACTGGTGATCTGCATTCCTAGCCCAGAGGCCAATTTACGCCCTGATATGGTTCTCGGTGTCATCTCCAAGCAGCTGTGGAAGACCTCTCATCTTCCACAATCAGCCTGTGGGAGGAGAGCTGTTATTCAGGAACCCTCATTCTGTCCTCTAGCAGAGGATGGGATGCTCTTACATGCACGCTGCCTCAGCAAACAGACACGCGTGCTGCCTGCTGGTCACTGGACTTGTCCACTGACCTTCCACACTTCTCCACCACATCTGGGCTGCTGAGTGTAATTCCACCCCTCCAGGGACCCCTTTGGTAATTCCCTGATTGCCTCAATAAAACCTCTGTTCCCCCTAGTTCTGTCTGCCCTCAGCCTTGAGTCCTCCTAATGGCAACTACTCACTTCTATTGGAATCCCAGTGTATAATTAGCAGTCTAAGACTTTGGTTTCCTTGCTGTCCTTGGTGTGAAGGTGAAGCCATTGCCGAAAACATTGTCAATGTCAGCGGAGCTCCTACTTGAAGAGAGCATATGAAGGAGTTGTTACATGTTGACTGTCTCCTGTGTATTTATTGACTGAAATATTTGAGCTGTTGCTTTTTGCATTTGTAATTTTAGATCACAGATGCCTAGCGTGTTTAATCATACAGCAAAGCTCACATTTAATGAGAAAAATGTCAAGTATATTGTTATCCACCATAAAAGCTGTGAAAAATATTTCTGCCATCTGCAATGTGCCTTCTGCTGCTGCCTCTAAGAATTTTCCTAGTAACAATACAAAATTAACAGTCTGGCAAACATTCTAAAAAAGAAACTTGTACTTCCTCTTTGCCTTGCAAGAGTAGAAAGGATCATGTACCCGGCCTCAATGTCATGTCCAGATAACTTACCTGGATTCCCACAATAACCTGCTATGGATAGCTTAGCTTTCTGCATCCTCCATGCACACCTTCAACGTTCCCGAAAAAGCCATTCAGAGTGACTTTTTAAATCCTAGCTCTGGTTACATTAACTGCTATGTAACACCTGCCTGAGGCATTTCCTCTCCCCCCATTGCTGGCCCACATGTGCTGAGACCCTGGCTGAGACCCTTACCTCTGGCCTCACCTCCCCTTCTTCCAGCCAGGACAAGTTCTTGGTTACTATCTGAACTCACCATACCCTCTTCCTCCTTCCTGTTCCCTCAGCCCACGACACCTTTCTTCTCCTCCGCATGGTTATTCCCACACATTCTGCAACATCTACCTCCAACACCATCTCCTCTGGGGCGCCTTCGGTGACCCCCAGAGGCAGAATCCATGAGGCTCTCTCCGTGTCCAATAAGCAGTGTATGTCCACCTGCATTGGAGCCTTTTCACAAGGAATCCTAATGCTTTGCTATGCAGTCTCTTCCTGTTCAGCTCGAGCTCTTCAGCGACAGGAACAATATTTCTACCACCGCTGCCTCCTGGTCCTGCACAGCCCCTACTGCAAGGAGGCTGGAGCGCAGCTTTCACTGCCTTGGAGGCTACAAAATCACAGTAACCAGCAGGAGTAAATGAGGTTTCATAGCCAGGAACTCACTCTTTTGACTCTGGCAACACAAAACCTTGCCATTATGCAGGCTGTGTTTATTTCCAGGTTTTCTCTCTGTATTTTAGCCTTTTCTTGCTCCGAAAGAAATAACAGTCCTGTCAGGCAGACAGCAATTGATAGTGATAAAAACTCTCCTTTTAGACAGTGAGTTCACTTGTTCTTAAGTCATTCTTTGCCACAAACTACAGGCTCATTATACGAGGAAAATGTGGTATCTTGGAGAAGCCACACTCTTAGAAGTTTATAATTTACCTCGCCTGATGACTAAGGTCTGGAGGTTTTTGCTGCTTATTTGAGTGTGGTTTGGGTGGGGAGGCAATGATAAACAAAGCGTCTCTTACTCACTGGAGTGGGGCTGTGGAAACCATGGAGCAATACCTGTTCTTTAGAAAGCAACTTTTGCTTGCTTAGGGGTGCTGGGGGGACTGAGAACTCCCTTAGCCTCAGTGTAACCCCCACCTCTGAGCACGTGCATGCTACTGAAGGCACCTCACCCCACCACCTGACCTTGATCTCCTCCCTTTCTCCTTTCAAGTCTCAGTCAAGACTTCAGTTGCTAAAGATAAATTCTCCTTGCATGATTTTTGGCAAGAAATGGCATTCGGGGCAGAACACTGGGAAAGCGCCACAAACTCCAAGAAAGAACACAAAGTGAGACTTCAGGTGGAGGCTGAGCTAGGAACTGAAGAGCAGGAAAGACAAGGGAGGCTCCCAGCCACTCCTCCCTCCTGGCCTTGGCCCACCTTGGCCAAATAGGACCATCCCCAACGTCCAGTTCATAGTCCTCCATTCAGACACTGAGCAGACTCTCTCCAGCCTATTCTGAACTCCCAAGGCAAACATATTCTGTGAGTTCCCCCCAGGAATCAAACCTCGCATAGAAGGCAGGTGCATGTCATGTATGTGGGCCCCATATTTGCATGGGAAAGAGTGGAGGTCACACAGATATCCCAAACACCAGTGGCTAGCCCCTGTTCTCCTCCTCTTTTCCCACGCCATGTGACCATGAGGCAGAGATCAGCTGAGGGAACTTGAAGACAGACAGCAGCCACCAGAAGCAGGAAAGGGCCCTGAAACAGAAGCTTCCTCACTGCCCTCCAAGGGAGTCAACCCTGCCCACACCGTGATCCTGGACTTCTCACCTCCAGGACAGTAAGATAATGAGTTTCTGATAATCGAAACTCCTAGCTGGGTAGCTTGTCACAGCAGCCCCAGGAAACTAACACTCAGCCCTTCTAGAAGAAAAGGCCAGACAACCTGAGCAGGGCAAAAGGGATCGCTCAGATTCTCTTCACATTGGAAGACATTCGAATGACTGGGCTACTTATCGCTGAGTTCATAGCTCACCATCAACATGATGGTTGCTCAGCAGGAGAGCTCCTCTCTTTGCGGGATACGGTAATTGAGTTTAAGAGATTTTTAGAGAATAATTATATATACAGATATGAATCTGTGTGTCACTATACAGAGGATGCCAAAAATGCATACACATTTTAAGTACTGAAATTGTAATACTCAATATATAACGATAACAAAAGATGCACACAAGTCACAAGAGTTCTGCAATTACAAGAGATGATCAAAATGGTGACCATCATAATTCAGCTTTGAAAAGCAATACATAACATCTCTTAAAATGTGTATGCTTTTGGAAACCTTGATACATACACACATGCACGCATGCACACACACACAAACAGAGAGAGGAAAAAAAATTATTTATATACACTCAACAAGGTAGTTGGGAGAAGGACCCAGCAGCCCACTCCCAAAAATCAATCCACCGTTGAAAACCCTATGAATAGCAGAGAAGCACTGACAACAGTGTTTCACCTGTTGTACATAGGGTTGCTATGAGTCAGACACCGACTTGACGGCACCCAACAACAACAACAACAACAACAACAACGTAGTCATATAGGAATACACAACCTCACATCAAACTCTTCCTCATCAAGTCTAGAGATGTATGGCTCTTTTTGAGACAGCCACTTCTTTTAAGAGAGTATTTTTCCATTTGACCACTGTTGTTGTTGTTCTTTTAATCTTTTCCTCTTAGGTTCACTCTTGATGTCTTACTTTAGACAGAGTTCTTTCTTTTTTGGCAAGACTGTTAGTTGGAACTTTTTGAAGAAGTCCTTCTTTGCTTATAAGTCAACTGTAAAACCTCAGGTTCAGAACTTCTTGTCTGTTGAGCATGGGCAACTGAAAGACTAAAAGCAAAAATGTCTTCATTTTTAATGATCTAGAGCTATGGTGTCCAACAAGATGAACAATGGGTACAGGTAGCTACTTACACTTAAGTTTAATTTATGTGGTTTAAATGAAATACAAGAGTCCTCAGCCACATATGGTGAATAGCTACCATACCGGATGCCCCAGATAGGAAACATTTTCATCACCACAGAAGGTTCTACCTCACAGTCCTCTTCATGAGAAGGAAATGAGGACATAGACGGAAATGAGCCAGAGTCCTGCCTAGGTCCCAATTCCTGCCTTTCAAGTTCCTGATGCTTCACCTCAGAGAAGATATTTTTTTACCTTCATTTTTCCTCTCTATTAAAAGAGAGAGAAAACCAGCTTGCTGATATACTGGACTTGGTTTGTGACTGAAAAGAGATGTGTAAAATCAGCTTAGTGCAACACATCCTTTAGAGCCCTTCTCATGAGCCAGGCATGATGACAAGTCTGTAGATCAAAGACACAGCACGTTCTCCTGGCCTCGTGGAGCTTGCAGTCACATGAGAGATGAGGCCAAAAAATAATTACAGTTCAAGCAATAACAGATATGCAAGGGAGCTTGAAGTAGAAAGAAGTGATGGTGCGAAGTCAGAAGGACTCATGTGATAGGAGTGTAGGTGTGGGTAGGGAGTCCCCACACAGGAAGTGTTTCTCAAGGAGAAAGTCCTGAAGAGAAGTGTTTGGATAAGATGCCTCTGGGCTTTTTGAGGGGTATCATACCTGATAAAATCTAGTTCCCAGCTCCCTTCTTCCTTTCCTGAGATCGCTATTCTCAGAATTGGGAGAATGGTGTCGACCATCTACGGAACACACTGTTCAAACCAAAGTTTATGTGGAACAAAGTAGAAAATATGGACAAGCAACACAGAGTCACTGTGGGTCAACATTCGACTAAAAAAAACCTAAATAACAAAGGTTAAGGTCCTGGCAACCCACTCCTGAAAATCAATCTGCCATTGAAAACCCTATCAACAGCAGAGAGGCACTGACAATAGTGTTTCCCCTGTTGTATGTAGGGTCCCTATGAGTCAGATACGGACTTGATGGAACCTAACAACAACAACAACAGACACCACTTCATGGAGGACCGTGGTCAGGAGCCAAGCAACAAAGCAGGTGAGCCCTAAAACTGCCATTGCCTTAACAAGTGACGGCACAGAAGGAGGAGCCCAGCCACCAGCTTGTTGTTGTTGGTAGGTGCCATGGAGTCCAGGCCGACTCACAGTGACCCTGTGTACTACAGGATGCGACATTCCCCAACACTGTGTGGTGCCAGGTACTATGTCAGT
This sequence comes from Pedetes capensis, assembly GCA_007922755.1. NCBI lineage: Eukaryota > Metazoa > Chordata > Mammalia > Rodentia > Pedetidae > Pedetes > Pedetes capensis. The sequence goes on along the minus strand of VMDO01000553.1, from coordinate 263,514 downwards.
GCTTCTCTGCTATTCATAGGGTCGTCAATGGCTGATTGTTTCAGGAGTGGTTTGCCAGGTCCTTCTCCCATTTTTGTGGTGCAGGGATTGAATCCCGGGCCTCAGAGAGCCCAAAGCAGTATGCTACCAATTGAGCTCTACCCCACCCCGCAAAACACTAACCAACATTGCACCATGCCTGGTACTATGTCAGTGCTTCTCTGCTATTCACAGAGTTTTCGATGGCTGATTGTTTCAGGAGTGAGCTGCCAGGTCCTTCTCCAATTTTCACAATACTGAGGAATTGAACCCTGGAACTCAGAGAGCTGCTCAGAAAGCAGCACTTTACCAACTGAGCTAAACCCCAGCTTTTCAGCCACTAGCAGCCATACTTTTAGGAGACAGAGCTGAAATGTCCATACTAGGCAAACTTTGTCAAAACACAAGAACAACAACTGAGTGGTTCACTCTAAAAGGGTGCATTTTCTGGTTTGTGAGTTATATCTCTATGAGACAATTTTTAAAAGGATAGCACAGAAGCTAGGAAGAGAGAAGTGAAAGTGTGTGATGCATATTACACCAAATACGTATTCTGTTATTCTGTTTCTTTGAGGGCTTTTATGCCATCTTCTTGTGGTATCACTGCTGTTCAGTTATCCCCAGGGTCTCTTATTTCCAAGGAGATGCAGGGCTCATGTCTCCCTGTCCCTGCCTCCATCTGCTCCAGCTTCCACAACACAATACCATGGACCATTATTAAAGAACAGATATTTATATTCACATGGTTCTGGAGGCTGGAAGTCCAAGATCAAGCAGTGGCACGACTGGTTTCTGGGGAGGGCTCTCTTCCTCCCTTACAAATGGTGCCCTTCTTACTGTGTTCTCATATGTCGACGTTTGCCCTGGGTCTCTTCCCCTTCTTCCAAAGCATAATAGCTTAACCTGTTTTGACTAAGGTAATTTCCATAACAGACATTTTTATCCTGCTAGAATATCTTCATATTTATAATTTCCAAAAATCACATAAGATTTCAAAGAGTTAAGTTTTCATTATTTTTTTCCAACAAGTTGTTATTGTTATCCCTCCCATTTTTCTCTGCTAACTCATCGGGTTGTAATAGCTTTTTTCTTTTTTCTTTTTTTTTCCCCCCAAGGTCTCACTACATAGCACAGGTTGGCCTGGAAGTCGAGATCTCCCACCTCAGCCTCCCAAGTGCTGGGATGACAGATGTGTAGGACCACACTTGGCTTGCAGTGATCAGTTTACACTTGTGAATGATTTTATCTGTTTTGGAATAGTTCCTGAGGTTACATCCCCAGGTGAGTTTACTAGATCAAAACATCCATAATCTTATGGATGTTCATTTGTATAACCTATCACAAAGGTTATCTATAATATAGGAATGTACCTGTTCCAGCACATCTGCTAGGGTTTGGATCTAAGTTGTCCCCCAAAGGTCATGTCATTTGGTCTCCCGCTGGTGGAACTATCCTGTGAGGTTGTGGAACTTTGGGAAGTGCGTCTTACCTTTGTGGAAGTGACATCACTGGGGGCAGGCTTTGGAGGTCCTACACACACACACACCTGAGGCTTGAGCCTCTCTCTGTTCCTGGTTTGCCATACTGTGGTGAGGTCTCATGACACAAGCCCTGCCTCTGCCACTGCCATGTTTGCCTGCCCAGCTGCCATTATGGACTGAACATCTAACTGTGAGCTCCCAATAAACCTCTTCCCCAACAAGTTTGGTTGGGTTTGTTTTCAGCTACAATGATGACAGCTGATTAATATAGTGTCTTTACAAGTATTAGGTAGTATGGTTGTTTTTGAATTATTAAAGAGATATATTGAGGTTTAAGTTAGTGCAAGGATTCCTTAAGTCCTGCATCATTTTAAACAAAACTGATATACCAAATATATATTTGCATACAGCATAAATCAAAGGTGATTATGAGGTTTTGAAGATAGTCTCCCTAAGCGCATTTAAAGTTTTATTCAGTGTCCAAGCATAATGGTTGTGTCCACATGTGGGGAAGTAGGAGAGCTGTGGTTTGTTGTCAAATGAAGTGGATGGAATATAAATTCAATGAAGGGAAGATCAGCAGAGGGCACATTTCTCATACTGAGTGTTTCATATAAGCTATAGAACAGCTAAGCTTAAAAAGCAAAGGGAGTGTCTTGGCTTAAGTATGTGGGACAGCAGAGGGATGTCAGGCAGAACTGAAAAGGTCAACTCATGCAGGCAGGGCTCTCTCTCTAGGTCAGCTCTGGTCATATTGACTTGCTCTGCAGATAAGTTCTCCCAGGAGGTGGAAAGATGGTCACAACCACCCCCTAGTTTAACAGCACAGGGAAAGAGCAACTTCTTTCCAGCATTGATATAGCCCCTCAAGAGAGACTCCCGTGACCCCAGCTGAGGCGCAAGCTATTTGCTTCTGCTCCTCCTCCTGTGGTCTGTGGGAGGCAGATTACTGATTGGTATCTAAGGACCTCAGGGGAAAGGGGACTCTGGCAGACTAGACAATAAATGTCCCTTATGTCATGTATCCTCCCCAAATCCTACAGATGCACTCATAACTACAGGAGAGGAAATCCCCAGTTAGCCTCTAGAATTATAGCATTAAATGTGAGGACATGCTTAAAAAAAATGAAAACATTTCCTGGGAACATGAGAGCTGCCCCGAGGAATACCCACAGGCCAGGGCTGGGACAGTCCATGAGCCCATCCAGATATGAACAGATGATAAGAAAATGAATGAAAAAATGCACGAATAAATAAATACATAAATAGCAGAGAAAACCTTCCTCACAGAAGAACACACACAGTGTCAGGGAATACCCATGAAGCTATTTTCCCCCAGCAGGTAGAGATCAATTCCTCTCCCTTGGAGTGTGGGCTGCTCTAATAGAACTGGGAAAGAGAAAACAGCAGCATTTCAGTGGATGAATCTGCTAGACAGCACCATTGCCAGGGAATCGAGGTGAACATCACCAGCGATGAGTTACTGAGATCATGCCCTTGCTATGACGTGGTAAGAAGCACATTTCACCTCTGAGGTGTGTTCATCCTCCAGACATACCCAACATGGTCATGGAAAAGTGCCAGCCAAACTCAACTTGATGGACTGTATGCAGAATATCTGAGGAGAAATCTTCACAAGGGAGATGATCTGGAAAAGAAAAGAGCGTCCAGGAAATGCCCATAGAGTGAAGGAAATTAAGGAGATGTGAAAACTCAATTTGGGATCACCAGTGGGGTCCTGAAAAAGAGACAAAGGCCATGAATGGAAAAATCAGAGAACTCCAAGAGTCCGGAATTTCTTCCATAGTATAAACCAATGTTATTTCTTGCTGTTTTTGTTGTTAGGTGCCCTCAAGTCATGTCCAACTCATAGACACCCTCCATAGGGTTTTCAATGGCTGATTATTTTGGGATTGCCTCAGGAGTGGAATGCCATATCCTTCTCCTGTTTTTGCAGTGCTGGGAATCGATCTCAGGATCTCAGAGACTGCAGAGCATTGTTCTACCAACTGAACTAAATCCCAGCCAATATTATTTCTTAGTTGTGACAGACTGTCTGGTTATGTAAGATGTTAATGATGACAGGAGACTAGATGAAGAGGTTGAGGAGCCTCCCAGTATTATCTTCACAACTTTCTGTAAATTTAAATTTATTCCAAAATAAAAACGTTAATTTAAGATATTAACTAATATTTGTTAAATATCTGATACTAAGTACCTGCCCAAAGACTGCACATATACATAAGTTAACTTCAGAAATCTTCAGAGCATTATGACATACTCCCAGTTAGAACTGCCATCCTAACTGTACAGTGACCGTGGAGCCAAGAGGCCAGGTGACACCCATAGACACCCCGCTCAGGAGAGAGCAGACATGAGATTGAGTTTAGGCTGCATGGTTCCAGACCCCATAATCTTTGCCTCTAATTCTATCTAACATACTCTCAAGGGACAGGCAATGTCCCAGCAACTGTCCCTCCTGCAGAGCCTTAGCAAGGGGTGGGTTCCTGGCCCCACGTCTCCCCTGCCTCTATCTGGCAATGCTTTCCCTTTGCATAAACCCTCCAGTGAGGGAGGCTTCCCAGCCTCAAAGCTTCTTGGTCCCTGCTTACCCAGCCTCACAATGCTGCTAACTTCCAGAGGAGAAAGGTGGGCATCCTAGAAACAAGAGAACTGAGAGGGGGCAGCGAGAGTAGCGAAAATGAAATCAAAGTAAGTGAGGGAAAATAGAAAAAGGAGTACAAACTTTACCTCCTCACCAGAGTCAGTCAGCAGTAGAGAGAAAGCTGCCCAGAGCTTTCGGTGAGGGGTAGGTGTCAGAGAAGACATCTAGAACTGAGACATGGAGGCACGGGGCCTCACTCTCCTACTTGTGCCAGGGAAAGCACCTGTTCCCTCTGGGAGCAGGATCCGTGAACACCATTATTGAATGACCACCACAGGGCATGCTGTGTGCAGTTAGTTAAAGCTTGTGCTCACCAATTCTCACACCGACCCCATGTCATTGTGCCTTTTTACCCCCAGGACAGCAGAGTCACAGGTCAAACCTGCCTGCCACATGTTTTCAGATAGCCCATGAGCTAAGTATGGTTGTTACACGTTCAAATAGTTTTTAAAAATCAAAGAATATTGTATGAAAAGTTGGATGCTATGGCACACACTTGTAATCCCAGTCACTCAGGAGGCAGAGGCAGGAGGATCACAGGTTTGAGGCCAGAGGCAGCCTATGCAATTTAGTAAGACCTTGACTCAAAATAAAAATTTAAAAAAGGGCTGGAGATGTTGCTTAGTGATAGAGTTTTGACCTCATGCAAGGTCTTAGGATCAATGCCCAGTCCAAAAACAAACAAACAAAAAAATAGAATGTGGTGTGACATATGAAAATTAGACCTAATTCAAATTTTGATGTCCATAAATGAAGTTTAATTGAAAAAGGGCCTCACCTGCTCATTTACATATTTTCTATGGCTGCTTTCTTGCTGCTGAGTATGCCTACATAGCTTGCAGAGATGAAAGTATTTACTACCTATCTATAAATGGTGGCATATACCTGCAATCCCAGTAACTCAGGAGGCTGACATAGGTGGATCACTTATTTGAGGCGAGAGACAGCCTATGCAACCTAGGAAGATCTTGTCTCAAGGTAAGAATTTTTTTCTCTTATGAACATAGATGCAAAAATTCTTAACAAAATTCTGGCAAGTAGAATTCAGCAGCATATTTAAAAGATTGTTCACCATGACCAAGTGGGATTTATTCCACAGATGTAAGGCTGGTTCAACATACAAAAATCAATTAATATAATTCAACATATCAAGAGGCTTGCATACAAAAATCACATGATCATCTCAATTGATGCTGAAAAGGCCTTTGACAAAGTGCAACACCTTTTCATGATAAAACCCTGCAGAAGATAGGCATAACAGGAAAATACCTTAATATCATAAAGGCCATTTATTTTTTATCAGAAAATTTTAATGTAAAACTTATTGTGTTTCATTCTGACATGTATTTCATTGTGACATTTCCATAAATGCATTTCACTGTACACTGCACAGATAACTTCCCCATTACCCTCTTGTGCCCCTCTTCCACCCTGTCTCACCCCCCCACACACACAATGGCCTCTCTTCTACTTGCATGTCTTTTTGTGGAAATTTTTTCTATATACCCTTGCATCTCAATTATGATTTAAGTCAAAACTTTTTTCTATCTGATCTATCTTTTTACATTGTCAGCAATATTACATGAATAATCTAGCCCATTTGCATTTTTACCATCTTTTGTTATTGCTGATAATATTATAATTATTTCCCAAACTATTAAAGTTGGGCTGTTTACTTTGAGGTTGATCCCTCTCTCATTCCTCCTTGTCCCTCCTTCCCCTCCTGTCTTCTCCCATCATCTCTTCCATAAAGGCCATCTATGACAGACTTACAGCCAACATCATATTGAATAGAGAAAAATTGAAACCATTTCCTCCAAGATCTGGAACAGGACAAGGATGTCCACTCTCTTTGATCTTATTTAACATTGTGATTAAAGTCCTTGCCAGGGTAATTAGACTAAAAAAAGAAATCAAAGGGATACAGATGGGCACGAAAGAGGACAAATTATACTTACTTGTACATGATATGAAACTTTACCTAAAGGGCCCCAAAATCTCCTCTAGAAAACTTTAGACCTAACTAACTCCTTCAGCAAAGTGGCAGAATACAAAATTAACACTCAAAAATTGGTAGCCTTACTTTATACCAACTGTGAGCAGGAAGAAAAGGAAATTACAGCTACAATCCCTTTCACGATAGCCCACCAGAAAATTAAATATCCTGGAATCAACCTAACCAAAGATCCTGCAGATTGCTACAAGGAAAACTTCAAAACATTAAAGAAAGAAATTGCAGAGTATACTAAAAGGTGGAAGGGCCTCCCCTGCTCATGGTTTGGGAGAATCAATATTGTAAAAAATGGATATTCTATCAAAAGCAATCTATAGATTTAATGCAATCCCCATTAAAATTCCAATGACAGACTTTACAGAAATAGAATTATCCAAAAATTCATATGGAAACACAAAAGACCATATATAGCCAAAACAGTCTTAAGCTGTAAAGCTAATGCAGGTGAGATCACAATCCCTGACCTTAATCTATACTACGGGGCTGTAGTAGCAAAAACAGCTTGGTACTGGAACAAAAACAGGCCTGAAGACCAGTGGAACAGAACAGAGGACCCAGAGACACATCAATGCATCTATTGCCACCTGATTTTTGACAAAGGAACAAAGCAGATAAATTGGAGAAGGGATAGTCTTTTCAATAAATGGTGCTGGGAAACTTGGATATCCACTTGCAGAAAAATGAAAACAATATGCACAAGACTTAACTAGAAATGGATAAAAGACCTCAATATAAAACCAGAAACTTTAAAATTACTAGAAGAAAAGATAGGCAATACGCTCCAACATATAAGCATAGGAAAGCATTTCCTTAATAAAACTCCAGTTGCTCAAGAAATCACAACAAGAATAAATAAATGGGATTACATGAAATTAAAAAGCTTCTGTACAGCAAAGGAAATAATTAAAAGAGTCAATGAAGTCCCCACTGAATGGGAAAAAAATCTTCACATCCTATACATCGAACAGAAGACTAATTTCCAGAATTTATAAAGAACTCAAGAAAGCAATACCCAAGAAAACAAACAACCCAATATACAAACTGGCAAAGGAACTGAACAGACAGTTCTCAAACGAAGAAGCTCATAATGCCATAAAACACATGAAAAAATGTTCAATGTCCCCAGCCATTAGGGAAATGCAAATCAAAACAACTTTGAGATTCCACCTTACTCCAGCAAGAATGGCCAAGATCAATAAAACAAATAACAACAAATGCTGGTGAAGCTGTGGAGGAAAGGGAACACTCTTACACTGCTGGTGGAGTTGTAAATTGGTTCAACCATTTTGGAAATCAATATGGGGGTACCTCAGAAAACTAAAAATAGATCTACCATATGACCCAGCTATACCACTATTGGGAATACTACTAAAGGGAGATGAGTCATCATACCACAGAGACACCTGCATCTCCATGTTCAATGCAGCACTTTTCACAATAGCAAGGATATGGAATCAACCAAAGTGTCCATCAACAGAAGAGTGAATTAAAAAATTATGGTACACAATTTAAAAAAATGAAATAATTTGCAGCAAAATGGATGTAGAGAAAATCATCTTAAGTGAATGAATACAAGCCCTAAAAGAGAAATACCATATGTTCTCACCCATATGTGGGAGCTGAATCAAACTTAAATGAAGGAAAAAATCCTATACATAAATTGGAACATAATGAAAAGCTTACTTAAACTTAGTGTAGAAGGGAAAATTTAAGGAGTGGAAAGGAGGAGGAAGGGATCTAGTAAAAGGAAGCAGTGATGGAAGAAGATGGGAGGGAGAAGAGGGCCAACAAGGAGGGGGGAATGTGGGACAGGTCAACCTCAATGTAAACAGCACAACTTTATTAGTATGAGAAATAATAATAATAATAATAATAATAACAATACTAACAATAGCAATAATATCAAAGTATGGCAATAATGCAAATGGACTAGATCACTCATGTAATACTACTGAGAATATAAAATGATGGATTACTGTAGAAAAAAGTTTGGACTTAAATCAAAATCATATACATAGATATGCCCCACAAAAAGACATACAAATAGAAAGGAAATCATTGGTGGAGTGGGGATGGAGATGAAGGGGCATGAGAGGGTAAGGGGGAAGTTATGTGAGCAATGTATAATGAAATGTATATATGGAAATGTCACAATGAAATACATGTCAGAATGAAACCCATTAAGTTGTACATTAAAAATTTCCAGTAAAAAAAAAAAAGAATTTTTTTAAAAGGTCGGGGCTGGGGTGCAGCTCAGTGGTAGATCACTTGAAAAGTATGTATGAGGTCCTGGATTTAGCCCTGCAGTACTGCAAAGGAAGAAAGAAAGGAAGAGGGAGAGAGAGAGAGAGAGAGAGAGAGAGAGAAAGAGAGAGAGAGAGAGAGAGAGAGAGAGAGGAAAGAGGGAAGGAAGGAGGGAAGGAGGGAAGGAAGGAAGGAAATATTTACTACCTAGCCTTTTACATAAAAGGTTTGCTGACCCCCTCTCTCAGTCCATTTTCTGTTGCTGTACTAGAACACCTAAGGCTGGGAAATTTATAAAGGAAAGAAGTTTATTCAGAATCACAGTTCTGGAGACTAGGAAGTCCAAAGTCAGGCTGCCACATGTGGAAAGGGATTTGTGCTGTAATGGCATGGTGGAAGTTGGAAGGGCAAGGAGCCCAGGAGGAAGGGTTGACCTGAGGTGCAGCCATGCTTCTTGACAACCCGCTCTCACAACAACAGACCACATCTGTGGGGGGGGGGCACTAACCCTTCCCAATGACTTAATCACCTCCCAGCACAGCCACAAGGGCAATCAGATCTCAAGGACGGTCTCATAGGTGGCACACTGTGCTCATACCTGAGCACCCCACATGTAGACAGTAAACGGAGGCCAGGAGAGAGCCAGAAGTCCCTCATGAGGATCCTGAAGGAATGGTGGTCACCCAAGCTGCCTCCAGAGCATTGGAGCTCTGTGCTCGAGAAGAAGGGGAGTGGGCCGGTGTGATACCACTTGGCCGGGCATTTTTCCTATAGGTTTTGAGGATAATCCTACAGTGAGTGCTTCCATTCTAATTGTATCTGAGGTGATGGAGCTGGCAGGTGGCAGGTGTGTCATTCAAATGCACACAGCTGTGCAAAGCCCACCCACTGAGTAAATGTGAGGTGTCCTAAGAAACAAGGGTCAGGAAAGTCCTTTCTTTGAATGCATTGTCCTAAACCCTGGGTCTTTCTGTGATGAGATTGGAAGAACAAGAACTTCAGAAAGTCATTAAGCTCAGAGAAGTATAAAGTGAAATAAACTCTTTAAAGCTTTTAAACAAGCTAACGTCAAAAAAAGTCTCAGTGTATTTTCTTTTCAATAGAAAAGAACAAACTTAATGCCAAAAATTTACAGGCATGGACTTCACCATTTCCTTAAAACCTACAATTCATAACATCCCAGAAAGACTGGCCTTATTTCATGTGGTAGACAAAAGGTGGCAGGAAGGCAGCCATGGAAAGGTAAGGGTAGCACCATGAAGGCTCAGAGACAAGACTCCTGATAACAGAGCTGTCTGTGCAGGTTCCGACCAGGCCTTCCTCACGGCTGTGGAAGAGGAAATTTGCTATTCATTCATTTGAAAATATTAGGCACAGATCTGCTCTATTCTAGCAGCTTCTCATGAAGCAGAAGCAAGACAGACAAGGTCCCCACTCTTCAGAACCTTACATCCTCGTAGAGGGGAAAATAATAATAAATAGGAGAACAAATTGAAAAGTTGATTTTTGTTGGTGGTGAGCCTATAGCAAAGATGACGTGGCAGCTGAGGAAGGCTCTGAGCCTTTTGAGGACCACATTCCAGGCAGAAGGAAAAAGCAAAAGAAAGCCTCAGTCAGGAAGGCCCAAGAAACAGAAAGCACACGGGGAATGGTGAGCAGCGGGACAGTGCCAGCGATGCTGGGGAGGATGGAGGACATAGGATGGGGGACCCCAAGACAAGGGACCAGAGGTCCAACTTCATTCTGAGGAAGACGGAGTGGCGGGTGAGACTGTGTATCACCCCCACCCCCATATACAGGCTCTGTCCTCACCTCTGGCTCCTTCGAATGCGGCCTCATTTGGAGATAGGATCTTTGCAAGTCTAATCAAACCAAAAAGAGATCAGACTGGACCAGGATGACTGGTGTCCCTATAGGAAGAAAGGACACATCAGATGCACACAGGGAAGAATGTCCCCTGGCAACAGAAGCAGAGATCAGAGTGATTCGGCTCCACACCATGGAAAGCCAAAGGTTGCCACAACCACCAAAAATTGCAAAGCGCAGAGAAGGCTTCTCCCTGAGACTGGGCCTGCTGACACTTTGGTTTGAACTTCCAGCCTCTGATACTATGTGAGAGTAAATTTGTTTTGTTGTTGTTGTTGTTGTTATTGTTGTTGTTGCTGTTGTTCATTTATTTGTTTTCTTTCTTTGTTTATTATACTGAGGGGTTGAACCCAGGGCTTCATGCATGCTTTGGAAGTGCTCTGCCACTTTTTAAAATTTTGACTCAAGGTCTTGCTAAGTTAGGAAGGCTGCCTCTGGCCTCCAATTTGCAATCCTCCTGCCTCTGCCTCCTGAGTTGCTGGGGTTACAGGCATGAGCCACCACACTGGGCAAATTTATTGTTTTGAGCTACTCAGCAGCTGGGAGCTTAGCTCAGTTGGTAGAGTGCTTGCTTAGCATGCACTGAGGCAATGGGTTTGATCTCCACACAGCCAAAAGCAAAAAACAAAGCTACCCAGTTGGTGGGAAATCTGTCCCTTGGTATCTAGGAGATTGCTCCCAGGATGCCTGTGGAGTCCAAAAATTGAGGGTGCTCAATCCCTTATGCAAAATGGCGGTATAGTATTTCCATGTAACCTACACATGTCCTCCCACATACTTTAAAGCATCTATAGATTACTAATAACAACTAATACGATGGAAATGCTATGTAAATAGTTGTATTGTTTAGGGAATAATGACAAGAAAAAAAAATCTGTACATGGTCAGCACAGTTACAACCATAATAGGCCTAACTCACAGTACATAGTAATAGCAACATAGCATTTTCTATCTTTCATGGGGGGAAACTACATTACCATATGCATAGCTGCATACTACTTCTTCATGTGGATACATCAGAAGGCTCAATGCATGCTAAATTCAAGTTTTGCTTTTTGAAAGTTTCTGGATTTTTTTTAAGGAATATTTACCATCCACTGTGCTTGTATCTATGGATATGCAACCTGCCATATGAAGGGCAGAGAGAACTTTGTTCTGTGCCTCCTAAGAAGCCAATACAGATGGGAAGCTGGGGAGGCAAGGGAAAACAGGAGAATGGCATATTGCAGCTTAAACCATGAAGGGGCTCTGGCCACTGGGTTGAGAGTGGCCTGGAAGGGCTAGTGCTGGAGCTCAGTGGTGTTCTTTGCCTAGCATGCACAACGCCCTGAGTTTGCTCCTCCACACTGCGAATAAGTAAACAAATAAACAAATTAATAGAGAACAGCCTGGAAGAGGCCACTTAGAGGGAAGCATAGTGCTGAGGGTGAACAGTCAGTGAGATGTGCTACGGAGCTGGGCCCCCATTCCAAAGATAGGAGTCTGTAGTGATGGCCAAGGATGATCCAATGAACCTGCCACACAGATGGATCTGCCTACTTGCCTGGAGACAGGAGATTGCAGTTGCTGGCCCGACATCACAGAGATCCTTGCAGTCTGCCCACTCACATGGCCCCATAGAGAAGAATTCCATGAGGGCAGATTCAATGGCTTTTCATTCTTCTGTAGCCCCAAACATTTTTTCCAGAGGGTTGAGTGCAGAGCTAGTTACTAGTTAGTGTAGCACACACTCTAGTGACAGACAAATGCTGGGAATGGCTTGACGCAGAGCCCTGGCTACATGCCAACTGTTTTCTTCTTTCTTTTCTTTTCTTTTTTCTCCTTTTCATTTCTTTACTTTTCTTATCTTTTCTTTTTGTTTTCTTTCAATTTTGTTAAAATACACCCTCTCATATATAAAAATATAGCTATACTTTATCCTAAAATTTTTCAGTTGGCAAGAACCCATGGGTTCATTCTGCCTCTGGCTTAGGATGAGAAAATTTTAATTCTTCTGACTTGGAATCAGTAACAACAGGGACCAATTAACAACCAGTGGATAATGTTTCTAGTGAACTAATCGGGGATTCCTGACAATGGAAATGGAGGCTGCCTGGTTGCTTTCATAGCCGTGAACAGTAGGTGTTTCCACTGGGCCTTGATATCCTTCTTCCTTTAATGGTAAATTTTTAAAAGGTACTCTCGTGATCATGATGGAGAGATTTACAGATGTTTCAATGAAACTCTTCATTTGAAATTTATGCAGCAAAGTACATATTGACTTTGTGTCACTGAGAACACTAAGATTTATTATTCCTGAAGATAAGTAATAACCTTGACTTTGACTTGGTCAATATTTATCTCATGAGTCAATAAATCTCCCGCAATAAATTTCAACTAAAGCTAACACTTTCAGATATGGGGCTGCATTCGGCAGAGGTCCCCAAACTTCTCTGCTCCTTCTCATAGAAAGCCAGTGGTCAAACCTGAGGAAGTATTCTCAGACATACTTTATTTTTAGTGAATTCAGTTGGGTTGTGACAGCTGAATTTTATCCAAATAACTTAATGTGGGTGGGAAAATTACAGACTCCACATCTTTTTGTCTTCCTTTCAATAGTTATAACCAATGAATCTTCTCCCCAGTCCAGCTTTTTCTAAAGCTGATCCCAGTGCTAACATCAGACACTAGCCCAAGCAGGCTGAAGGACAATCCTGTCTGCAAATAAAGGTGATATGTGACACCGGTCATTTGTGTGCCTGTCAGCGAAGGCATTATCTTAGCTGCCCTATTATATTTTAACAGTGTATGATCTCATTCTAACTTCTCATAAACTCAGAATCCCTTTTGGGTGTTTGTTGGTCAAACAGTTGATCACTCTTTAAAACTACAGGGTACCCTGTGAGCAGTCAAAGAGTTTTTCCCCATCTAGCTGGACGTGACATGTTCTCACCAGTGGTGCCCCAGGATAACTGGTCCTCTGGAGCCTGATAGGGCAGGACCTTTCCCTGGGATGATGTTGCTCCAGGAAATTCCCCCATCTTTAGGCTGTTTTCTAGTCCTATAACAAAATACCTGAGACTGGGTAGTTTATAAAGATAGAGGTTTACTTAGCTCATGGTTCTGCGAAGTCCAAGAGCTCAGTGGCAGGATCTGCTCTGCATCTGGGGAGGCCTCCTTGCTGCATCATAACCTGACAGAGGACATCATGTAGAGAGACAGAGAAAGTGTGCTAGCTCAGATTTCTCTCTCTTCTTACAAAGCCACCAATGCAATCCTGAGGGCTCCACCCTCATAATTTCACCTAATCCTAATTACCTCCCCAAGACCTCGAATCCAAGCACAGGAACATATAAATTTGAGGACTCAATTTTCAGCACATGAAACACAGGGGACATCCAAGCCCCAGCAATGTGTATGACAGTTTACCAGCAAGGTTGCACTGACTCTTTTGTGTATTATCCCTTTCCTTCTTCTTTGCTGTTGTTGTTGTTGTTGTTGTTAGGTGCCGTCAAGTCGGTATCTGACTCATAGCGACCCTCATAGGATTTTCAATGGCTGAGTCCTTCGGGATTGCTTTGGGAGTGGATTGCCAGGCCCTTCTCCCATTTTTGCGGTGCTGGGAATTGAACTCGGGACCTCATAGACTGCAGTGGAGCGCTCTACCCACTGAGCTAAATCCCAGCCCTTCCTTCTTCTTTAGGGAGCACAAATATGGAAGAGCCTACTTTCCACATGATCCCTGGCCTTTCCCTGAGACCCACAAAAGCTGGGTCACAGAGAAGAATCTCTAGTCTGAGTCTCTAATTGTCCAGCCACTTCATCTTCTCCCGTCTATCACAGACCCATTCCCACATGTTGACTGGTGAATCTGAGCAGGTATGCTTTAGTAGTCAGGAGCTATGCACTCTGTTGTTGTTGTTGTTAGGTGGCGTGGAGTCAGGTCTGACTCATGGTGACCCTCATAGGGGTTTCAATGGCTTGTTTTGGGATTGTTTCGGGAGTGGATTGCCACATTCTTCTCCCATGTTTTGAGGTGCTGGGGATCAAATCCAGGTCCTCAGAGAGCACAGAGCAGGTGTTCTACCAACTGACCTAAACACCAGCCTTTGTATTTTATGATTTGAAATTTTCAAAAGATCTCTTTAGAGAATTGAAAAGTAAAGATGTCACATTGAAGATGAAGGTGTGTCTGACTCATGCCATGGTATTTTCAGTCACATCATATGGCTATGAAAGCTGGACATTGAACAAGGGAGACGGGAAAAGAATTGATGCTTTTGCACTATGGTGCTAGAGACATCTATTGAATATACCACAGACTGCCAAAAGAACCAACAGATCTGTCCTAGAAGAAGTGCAACCAGAGTGCTCCTTGGAAGCAAGGATGGTCATATTTTGGACATGTAGTCAGGAGGGACCAATCCCTGGAGAAGGACATCATATTTGGGAGAGTGGCAGGTCAGTGTAAAAAAGGAAAACCCTCCACCAGATGGGTTGACACAGTGTCTGCAACAATGGGCTTAAACATAAATAAGATCGGGTGCCTGGCACAGAATTGGGAAGTGTTTTGATCTGCTGTACATAGGATCGCTATGAGTCGGACTGGACTTGACGGCACCTAACAAGAACAACATCTAATAATAATTTTAGGAAGATAATTTTTAACTGGACTACATCAAAATTTTCATCTTTCAGGAATGCTTTGTTGTTTGTTTCTGTGTTTTATTTTGTTTGGGACCAAGTTTATCATTTAGTTTTATTTATTTACTTAGCAGAATTGCTAGAGAAGCTAGGTTATTGAAGAAATAATCTGAAAAATCTAAAATACATATTTAGATTATGTCAATAGGATCTCAAATGGTGAGTCAATCATTCAAAATAGCAAGCCCCTCCCCTAATAATAGAATGTTTCTTCTCTAATATTTACATTGAAAAAATGTAGCAGACCAAAGCAAGGATTCTTCAGGCAGCATGGATTTGGCTCCCACCTCTCTCACTTACCAGATATGTGACTTTGGGCAAAGTAATTATCTCTTTGTGCTTATTTTCCCATGAGCAAAATTGAGATAGATCACTGTTGTGCTATGCATAGGATTGGTATGAGAATTGTGTTAATATTTGAGACGTGCTTAGAATAGTACTTGACACATAGCAAGTGCTATATTACATATTTATTCAATATATACACTAACATTTTGCAACTATAGTGACTTTTATATTAAACATATACTCTTAGCCACTTCACACGCATTAGCACATCTAATCTTCATATCAGTTCTCCAAAACACATATTATTTTCCAAATAAGGAACCAGATCCAAGAGATCAGGTGTTTTACCTAAGGCAGTAAAGCAAGCGGTAAGAGCTGAGATTCAAATTCACTCCTTTTGAGTCTAAACACCTTGATTGTACCTTTATGGTAACATCATCCCTCATAAGATTCACTGAGTGCTTCCTATGTGCCTGCCATTTTCACATATGTTGTCTGAATGATTGCAATCATTCCTCTCAGTTTGCTTGCACTCATTTCAAGACAAGGCACTGAGACTCAATACCTTGAAGGCCTGTAGATGACCTGAGATTTAAATACAGGCCTTTTGAGACTGACATTGTTCACCTTCTATCCCTGGAACTACAAGGATGCATGTGTTGAATGTGAACTCTGAGTGGCTTTCACATTGCCATCCTCCCACATCTTACCTTTACAGTTTGAAAATTTTAGACCTTCAGAGAAGTTGAAAGAGTAGAACAATGAATGTCTAAATATCTTTCAACTCGTTTCAACAATTATGTTTATTATAAGAGCTTTTCAAGCATACAGAAATGTTGCAAGGATATATTACATGAGACTAACAAGGGCACTTTTCAATGATAAAGAGAACAACACAGACTAAGATCTAACTGTGCTGAATATGTCTGCACCAAATAACATAGCATCAAAATTCATAAAGCAATTACCATAGGAGCTATTGTGAGGGCAAACAGAACCACATCAGAAGTATGAGACTTTAATTCATTGCTCTCTGTTCATGAAAGATCAAGTAAGATACAAAAATTACATCAAATAAAAACAGAGAAGAGCTTAAGGAACAGCCAGTGTGGCAGAGTGGGAGAGTAATGAGTGAGTAAGCTTGGGAAAGCAAGTACTCCAGAGTTAGTGTTTTATTATGGTACCCAGTGAATGAGAGAATGGGAGAAGGACCTGGCAACCCACTCCCCAAAAAATCAATCCACCATTGAAAACCCTATGAATAGCAGAGAAGGACTGACAATAGTGTTTTACCAGTTGAACATAGGGTTACCATGAGTCAGACACAAACTTGACAGCACCTAACAACAACAACAACAAGTGATTGAGAGTATACAGCCATACCACCCTGGCATCCAGTCCCATCTTGGAAGCTAAACAGGGTGGAGCCTGATTAGTACTTGGATGGGAGACCACCTAGGAATACCAGGTGCTGTGGCCTTCGGAGAAGGACACATTCCCAAAACAATCAGCCATTGAAAACCCTATGAATAGCAGAGAAGCACTGACATAGTGCTGGGTATGGCATGTTGTCAGGGGTGTTTTGTTCTGTTATACACAGGGTGGCTATTTGTCAGACCTGACTCAACAGCACCTAACAACAACAGTGACGATGATGATGACTGAGAACAGACATTGAACTCCAAACTAGTAAGTGACAATATGAAAGTCAAATCCCTGGAAGATGAATGTGAACAGGAGTCTTTCCTTCTCTGCCCAAAGATGAAGCAAACAGATTCCTTTTCCCTCTGCAAAGCAATCTCTGCTTTGGAGGCCAGAGGCAGGTCAATGGGTAGAGGGCAAGAAAGCAGATGAGCTGTTTTGAAAGACTTCTTCACCTGAAGACCGTGTGGGCATTTTCAAGCTTGGTATGGATCAAATAGTTCTCCAGGACCATATCCTCCTCCAAAGGCAGAATGGTTTGTTGCCTGACTTATACTTGAGGTTGCCTTTCCTCCTTGGCCAAGTCTGAGACTGAGAGTCTTCACAAAGACTTACACATTGGGAGGAGGATGGGATGTGTCCGGGTTTCAGAGTTACATGGGGTGTAATTGTGTGAGAGGTCCAATGGGCCAGTCCTTGATCTGGGTGAGCATCTGTGGGCAGAAACTCAAAATGCTTCTAGCCCTTCCTACCTCTAAGTGTGAGTTTTATTTGTATATTCTCAAGTGTGGCCTGAGGTTGTCAGGCATATTTGAATAAAATGTTAAGTGTCGAATAGTGTCCTTTGTCCTCATGGATTTTATGATTCTTCAATTACTTTGCTGCTTGTTGCCTCCCATAAGCCTCACAGAGGCACGATGCCTATTATCTGTTTCACATAGATAAGGAAGTTTGGGGTCTTGAGCTGTCTGCCCAGATGGGAGCCCCACAGGAGGGGCTGCGACACAGACGGAATCCTGCTCCACCATTGATGCTACTGCAGTCTTGAGTGAATGTCCTCGTGGGGAGGTCGGTCAGAGAAAGCTGAAGGAAGCCCTGCCTGCAGCCACCACAAGCTCAACACAGACGGTGCACAGACAGCTGAGCCTGGGCCCCTGCTCCAACCATACAATGGCCCATGTGGTGCACAAAGGTGACCCAGGAGTGCTGGGGTACCTGAGGGAAGATGCAAATGCTAGGAGCACAAATGGCCTGAAAAGGCCCTGGGTCCTCAGAATAAAGGAAAGGATGTCAGCTTCTGGCCAGGATAGAATAACAGGGACCCCCTGTACCCTCCTGCCTGGAACGACTAAACCAGACAAGACACATGAATAACAGCAGACTTCTTGCCGGAACTCGGCAAGCCGGGGGCATTGAGCTACATTAAAATAAAAGCAACTCTCCATAGGATCCCATGGCTTGGGGAAGTATTTTTCAGACATAAAGGCAAACCAACACTTTTTATGACATTAAAAAGCTTTGAAAGTAGTCATCATCAGCAGAATCACAGCATAAATGAAAATCTGTGTCTACACCAAGGAGTGAAGAGCGTCAGACATGATAAAATGTGGGTAGAAATAAAAGATATTTTTTTCTGATTTCTAAAAACTCATTAAAAGATAATTGAATATTTATGTCCAAACAAATAAAAATGGCGTGTAAGGTTTATAACCTATGTAGAAGAGTGGGACAATAGGAAACAGAGGTCAGGATGGAGGAAGTCTTTGGCTGTGAGGTCTTGATTATCTATGTGAAGTGGGACAGTGTTCCCCTGCACCGTGTCTCTCTGTTTTGTGCAAATACTCTGGGCTTAGAGGAGAGGAAATAAGTCTGAAATCATGGTTTCCTGTACAGATTCGTAAGACTGTGGGAAAATTACCTAGCTTTCTGAGCCTTTTTTTTTTTTAATCTGTAAACTAGAGTCTTGAGAGTTTTCTGATGCTATAACAAAATGCCTGAGTCTGGGTATTTATAAAGACTAGAAGTTTATTTGGCTCATGGTAATAGAGGCTGGGAAGTCCAAGGGCAGTGCTGGCATCTGGTGGTGGTCTTTTTGCTGTTGCATTGTAACAGAAGGGAGGCATTAGAGGGTGAGAAAAAGCAAGAGTGCTAGCTCAGGTCTCGCTTCTTCTTCTTATAAAGCCACTAATGCCATCATGCCTGCACCCATAGCCCTGTGGCATCCGATCCCATCAGATCTCAGAAGCTAAGCAGGGTCAGGCCTGGTTAGTACTTGGACGGGAGACCACTTGGGAACACCAGGTGATGTAGGCTTGGGAGAAGGACCCAACAACCCACTCCCAAAAATCAACCCACCATTGAAAACCCTATGAACAGCAGAGAAGCACTGACAATAGTGCTTCGCCTGTTGTACGCAGGGTCCCTATGAGTTAGATACCGACTCGACAGCACCTAACAACAACAACAGCAATACCATCATGGGAGCCCCACCTTCATCACATCACACAATCCTAATCACCTCTCAAAGGCTCCATCTCCAACTGTCATTAACCTACAAATTGGAAGAGTAAGTTTCCAGCACATGAATTTTTGGTTGACACATTCAAACCATAGAAATTGGGGAAAGCAATGTTGTGACATTTCTGCTCAATGTGTGGTCCATGAAACATTTAAAAATTTTAGATTTCAGGCTCTACTCAAAACCTGCTGAATCAGAATTTTAACTTTAAAGCTTCCCATGTGACTCATAAGTGTGATAAAGATTTAGAATCAATATGGTGAGACTCAATTTGTAGAATACATAAGCAGGCAGGCACTTTTTGTTTGTTTGTTTCTTAGGGGGAGGGTGGGTCAGAGGCCAATCTGGAATTTATGATCTTTCTGTCTCAGCCTCCTGAGTATGTGATTACAGGTGAGTGCTACCATGCCCGGCCTGAGCAGAAACTTTTTAACACTAAAACACTCTATTAATATGAAGTGCTTTGTAACAACCAAAAAACAGATATAAGGTGTTTCTTATTTATTGTTATAGTAGCATAATGAAAGAATTTGTCAGTTTATTTTCAGCTTTATATAAGATGCTATTTTACAATAAAACTATAAAGCATTCAAAGCCGGGTGCAGTGGCGCATGCCTGTAATCCCAGTGACTTAGGAGGCAGAGGCAGGAAGATCGCAAGTTCGAGACTAGAGGCTGTCTGCATAATTTAGTGGGACTCTGCCTCAAAAAAGTAAAAGAAATGGGCTGAGGGTGCAGCTCATGGTCCAACACTTGCAGAGCATGCAAGCATGAGGCCCTGGGTTCAACCCTCAGTACCACAAAAAACAAACAAACAAACAAACAGACAAAAAACTATAAAGCATCCAGATTTATGTAAATGTAAATATGTTAATTGCCATTAAAAATTTTCTACTTTATTTATAGTTTTTAAAGAAGCAGAAATCTCTATCAGGTTTATAGCTTTCAGATATCAAAACTCCTGCATAAAATGAGAAAAATTCTGTCAACTGCATCCTTGTTTCTCTACATTGACTGATACTCAGAATAACTTGGCTCCTCGTTGCTACAGATTTTGTTTTGCATTGAGAGGCACCTTGGCTGGAAACTGCTGTGAACCAGGGAAGGTAGGTGTAAGTAGTGGTAAGCATGGGGAGGATTCTCTAGCAGGAACTAGGGCAGGACTTTCCTCTTTCTGGAAGGAGCAGAGCAGAAGCAACCCGGCTCCCTGCAGCTCCTGAGAGCAGAAGGTGCCAGCTGCTTCTCCTGTCTGAGGATGCCCAAGTTGGCCTCAGAGGCTCTGGAACTTGGGCTGTGAGACTCAAGTTGATATGTAAGGCTGCTCATATCCATCAGCCTAGGACAGAGGGCAGTGCCACACTCCAGGTGGCTGTTGCTTCCTTTCTCATCTTGTAGGATGGACAAATGTCCCCTGGTCACCTGAGAGTGTAAGCCCCTGGCCTGATGTCACTTTGGCTCAGGGCTCAGTGTTTAGAGTTTCCTGGAATGTGTGGGGGGGGGTGGCTGGCCTTGGGGTTCCCATTGCTGCACCCTACATTATGTCCAGACTGACTATTTGGCCTTGGTCACTGGCTGAAAGCTGGCCCTTTGGAGCTGGATCTTTACTTGGGTTACCTTCTCAGTTCCCTAGCAAGGATTTGTCTGCCTGGGGAGGGGGTGTCTATTCATAACAATTTCCCTAGGTCAACTGCCTGCCTGACTTTCCAATTCAGTCATCTAGGGCAGAACTGAGAACTTCTTTTTCTAAGGAGTTCCCAGATAACGCTGATCCTGCTGTTGGAAGAATCACACGTTGAGAACAACTGACTTAAGAAATAAAGACATCTCTTAGCATCTGCAGGGGACTGGTTCCAGGACCTCCAAGGAACACCAAAATCTGAGGATGCTAATGTCACTTGTATAAGACATTAGTATTTGATAAGATAAACAATGCACATCCTCCCACATACTTCAAATCACATCTATATTATTTATAATACCTAATACAATGTAAATGACATGTAAGTAGTTATTATGCTACATTATTTGGGGGATAATCACAAAAAAGTCTGTTTTCAGTCACAGACACAGTTTTCCCCCTAAGTATTTTTAATCTTCACTTGGCTGGATGTGCAAATGTGGAAGCTGCACATACAGAAGACCAGCTACACCTTACAGTTTACAAAGAGCTTTCATGCATGCAATCTCACTGAATCCAGGCAAACAAACAGGGTTAAGTTTCAACTGGTTGGATTTCAACAGTGCTATGGCTAGTAATGGCTGAGGTTTAACTCAGCTAGTAGAGCACTGTTCTGCGTGCTCCGCGGCCCTTGGTTTAATCCCCAGCACGGCAAAAAATGGGAGAAGGATGTGGCTATTCACTCCCGAAGCAATCCTGAAACAATCAGCCACTGAAAACCCTATGAGGGTCACTATGAGTCAGACCTGACTCCACAGCACTTAACAACAACAACAACAACAACATGGCTAATATCAGGAATGCTGCGAAGCAGTGGAAAGACCCAGGGTTTTGAGTAACTAACATTACTCAAGGGGCTGGGTTTAGCTCAGTCGGTAGAGCTCTGCTCTGCACACTCTAATGCCCTGGGTTCGATCCCCAACACCGCAAAAATGTGAGAAGGACCTGACAGCCTACTCCCAGAACAATTCTGAAACAATCAGCCATCGAAAATCCTGTGAATAACAGAGAAGCACTGACATAGTGCCAGGGCATGGCACCGTGTCGGAGGGTGTTTCTTTCTGCAATACATAGGGCCACTATGTATTGGACTCGACTTGATGGCACCTAATAACAACACTTACTGAGCACTGTTTTCTTGTAGGGACTAGGCAAAGACTGCTTCAGCAATGTTAGGTAATCTGCCCAGGATTGATCAGCTGGAATTACGAAGTCACATTTGAGCCAAGGTATTATGACTTCTGAGTTCACGGTCAGCTTTATGCCACAGTGCTGCCACCCCTACAAAAACAATTAAACACTTGTTACTCCAAAATTCTCATGATCATTATCTTAAATACCAGATCACAGATTAGCACAACTTCCTCAGGAAATGGAAAAACTCTGGGAAGAGGCTGGGAAGCTGCCTACTGGAGCTCCGTCAGCCAGTGGGTCCTCTTTCTTGCTTATGTGGACTCTTCTTTGTGGACCTTGCCTCTCAACAAATCTGTTTTATTCTGTCATTTGGGTTTCTACTGCTTATTCACGTGTGACCTCCTGACTTGGATTTGCCTGACACCTTCACTGTCAACGAGGTCAGCCTCTCCAGACTTCCCAAATAGATGCTCTACTGTAAGAACTGTAAGCACTAGGGCACGTTTTCCAGCTCAGCTCTCTCACTGGCTCCTCTCATTGGTTCCCCATTAGCCTCAGAATTGGCTTCCCTGGGCCAAGTTACCATACATCCATATCCAATCAGGGACCTAGAGGAAGAGGGGCGTGGCCTCACTGTTCAACCATAGAAGAGTTGATGTGCAATAGGTTTGTTCATTAAATGAATTATTATGACTTTGAAACAAAAACGTTGAGAGATTTCACAGCAATCTTGTGATAACTAAGGAATATCTATTTTTTTCATTCCAAATAAAGTTTATTTGTATTCATTATGATATACAGAAACTATCTGCTCTATTAAATGGTTTCCTTCTATGTATTTTACAGCTAGCATGCTTTTCAAAAGTATTGTTACTAGCCGGGTGTGGTGGCACACACCTGTAATCCCAGTGGCTTGGGAGGTGGAGGCGGGAGGATCGCAAGTTCAAGACCAGAGGCAGTCTGCGTAGCTTAGCAAGACCCTGTCTCAAAAAGTAAAAAAATGGGCTGAAGGTGAAGCTCAGTGGTCCAGAACTTGCAGAGTATGCAAGTGCAAGGCCCTGGATTCAACCTCCAGTACTGAAAATAAATAAATAAATAAATAAATAAATAAATAAATAAAAAGTATTGTTACTATAAATATCTAGGATTTAGTTAAGGAAAATGGTAAAAGTTATATTTGGGGTATGGGTAAATAATTTTGACTCTTAGATTTCTTTTTCTTTCTTTCTCCCTTTATGGGTAAATGTTGGGAGGGTAGGAATACTTATTTTCTCTAAACCATTTTCTGGGTGCAACATGCCTGGTACTATTTCTGCTGAGCTCAGCACAGAGAAGACTCCCAAGGTGGAGAAAGAAGTGAACAATGTCATGCCTGCAGTCCATGCAGGTTACCACACAAAACCATTTCCTCAGGGACCAGGTGGAATTGCACAGTATACTTTCTTTTGAGGGCATCTACAGTTTAAGTACATATCAAAGATAAGCCATAGAATCTGTACCAGGTAATATACTCAGAACCTTCAGCAGTTGGATATGCTATAGGGATTTGCTCTCCTGAACAGACACATATATGTCAACTCTTATTCCAGGGTCCTCATGAGCAGCTCTATAGCCCATTCAAGTTAGGAGCCTGAGGAAATGGGCCCACTTGTCCCACACAGTGGGGCTTCTCTGACACTAAGTTAACCATCTGAACCAATTTCATGTTAGCAGTTCATTGCAAACAGAAGTATTTGAGCCCCACGTCAATGCCAGACACAGGGCTGGTATTAGTGGGAAAAGTGGGTGGGATTGAGTCCTGGCCCCCAGGGCTCAAAGGGGATGATGGGCATTCAACAAAGATTAGCTGCTAACAGAGCAGACAGAGGAGGCACAAAGCTGTGGGGCCCATGTCTGGGTTGAGTCCAGGTCTTCCTATCACTCAGCCAAGGTTCTCAAAGGCCAGCGAGCCAGGATGGTCTGAGCAGATCACTGCTGCACCTCCAAGGTGTCTGCTTATAGACCTGGGTGGCTCCTGAGCATCTGCACTTCGAACACGCTTGCAGGAAGTGTGGATGCTGCCTGTCTGAGGCACGTACTCAGCAAAACATGGCTTTACTCGGTGGCCTGGGGCAGCTGCCCCAACTTCTGTGAGGGTGACAAGAAGAAAGAGAAGAAGCAGATTGGTGCTGCAATACTAACGACAAACCTGAAGTGTACACAGAGCACACACGTGGTTTGGCAGACAGCTGAGATCACAAGCAAGTGCTCAGCGAGCATGCTGACCGCAGTGGGAGTGAAAAACGCAGAGCTGCACCTCCAGAATTCTACGATCACACATCCTCTCCCTCCACCTCCTTCCCTCCTTCCCTCCAAGACATGCACCCTGACAATGTGTCTTCAGCCATATGCATGTACACTCGTCCTCCTGAGAACTGAGCATGTGGATTTTGTGGACTTGTCAGGCACCTGCTTCCAATCTTCCCTTTGCTCATGGCCTGGCCTGGTCCTGCAGGCCTCCTTCCTGTGGACCTGGCAGCCTGGCCACCCCAGGCACCCTCTCTAGACACCTTCAGGTTTGGTCCCTGGGCAGAGAAAATTCTTGGCTGGGGCAGAGTGGAGGAAGGACAGTTCTAGAACGTGGACAGATGAGGGATGAGAAGAAAGGAGAGAGGATGGAGGCAAAACCAGAATGGAAGTCCTGCCCTAGAAAGGCATGGGGATGTGGCTGATATGGCTGAGGACCTCAGTCTGAGACTGCTCTCAAGAGGATGGTCATAGATCCTGTGATGGAGATGACCACTTTGAGAGATAGCAGGCAGTTGGATCACAGGCACTTGCTTTGGTGGAGCAGAAACTAAAAAAAAAAAAAAATCTCATTACTCCATAATCACATCTTTAGATTTGTGGTTGTTAATCTTGATTGTCCCCATGTGCCTGTCAGCCTGTTGTGCTATGGGGGCTTGCATGTTGCTATGATGCTGAAAGATACACCCCTGGTATTTCAGATACCAGCAGGGCCACCCATGGTGGACAGGTCTCAGTTGAGCTTCCAGACTAAGACAGACTAGGGAGAAGGACCTGGCATCCCACTCCTGAAACAATTAGCCATTGAAAACCTTATGAATCTCAGAGAAGCACTGTCATATATAGTGCTGGGAAATGAGCCCCCCAGGCTGGAGTGTATTCAAAAGATGACTTGGGAAGAGTTGCTTCCTCAAAGTAGAGTCAACCTTAATGACAGGAATGGAGTAAAGCCCCTGGGCCCACCTTTTGCTGATGTGGCATGATTCAAAATGAGAAGAAACAGTGCCTACAATATTGGGCTCAAACATAAAAAGATCATGTGCAAGGCACAGGGCCAGGTACTGTTATACACACACACACACACACACACACACACACACACACACACACATATTATCTAGGTGTGTGTGTGAATATATATGTATATATAATATATATGTATATAATATATATACATATATAATATATATGTATATGTAACACATATATGTATATATAACATATATGTATATATAACATATATATGTATATATAACATATATATTATATAACATATATGTTATATATGTTATATATAACATATATAACATATATATGTTATATATGTTATATGTAACATATATGTGTGTGCATATATATGTATGTGTGTATGTGTGTGTATATGTATGTATGTGTATACACACATACGTACATATATGGGCTGGGATTTAGCTCAGTTGGTAGAGCGCTGTGCTGCAGTCTCTGACGTCCCGAGTTCAATTCCCAGCACCACAAAAATCAGAGAAGGACCTGGCAATCCACTCCCAAGGTAATCCCGAAACAGTCAGCCATTGAAAACCCTATGAGGGTAGCTACAAGTTGGATACCGACTCAATGGCACCTAACAACAACAACAAATATATATATATATATATATATATATATATATATATATATATATATACTGTTTTGTTCAGTTATACATAGGATCACTATGAGTCAGATCCACCTCCATGGCACTTAACAACATTGACTGACAACTTGACCAGGTTGAGAGATGTCTATGGGATGAGTAAGGTCCACTCCTGGGAGTATCTATGAGAGTGTTTCCAGAAAGGATTGACACGTGGTACAGCAATTGAAGGGAAAGACCTGCCTTGAATGTGGGCAGTACCATCCAATCAGCTGGGGGTGTGCACTGAATGAAAGCTGAAGAAGAGAAAACTAGTCAGCGTGTGCAAACTCCATTCTTCCTGGGCATGCTCATCTATCACCACTGCCATCGCCCAGGGGCCTCAGACTCCAGATTCCTTGCACCCGCCATTCTCCAGGAGCTGCCAGGTCTTCAGCCCCAGCTTGGGACAACTCCATTGGCCCCCTTCTTCTGAGGCTTCCAGCTTCTTGGGCTGAGCAGCTTTGGGGTTCTCCAGCCTGAAGGAGGTGACTATTGAACCTCCTAGTCTCCAGTGCAGAAGCCAATCCCCAGATCCCTTCTTGTAATTATATACATCCTGTTAGAGCTGGTCCTGTATAGATCCCCAACAAATATAATACCTAAGCCTGCAAATTCTGGGAAGTAGCTAAGGAAAGAAAAAAGTGAGCTGTGGCTAGGGCCAGATCATAAGAGGAAATGCATGGAAGCAGTGGCCTGCGGTGGGGGACTGTGTTTGAATTGTGCCCCTAAATCTATGTATTGAAGCCCTAACACCAATACGACAATATTTAGAGACAGGGCCCCTCAGGGAGTGATTCAGGTAAGTGAGGCCATTAGGTGGACCCTCATCCACTTAGGACTGGTGTGAGAAGACCAGTGAGGCCACAGCGTAAAGATGGCCATTGCCAAGCCAAGGAGAGGGGACCCTGGAGAAAACAACCCTGCTTGAGTCTTGATCTCAGACTTTTAGCTCCCAGCACCATGAGAAAATTAATGTTCGTTGCTGAAGCCACGCATTCTGGGGCTTCTTGTGCTGGCAGCCAAGGTTGCTAAAGTTAAGGTGGCAGGGAGAGGTGGCAGATCCAGTGGGGGGAAATTTGGATGGTGTCCTTGAAAACCATATTTGTTGGTCACACCTGTGTGTGGATCCCATTCCAGGGTGGTCCTCTAGGATTTTTGTCCCTGACATGAGGGATCTGTGCCAAGGCATCCTAGACCAGGAGGAGGGTGGTTCATAAATGGTGAAAAGTGGTCAGCTTGCCCTAAAGGCAGGTGGCCAGGGGAGCCATCTAAAGACACTGCAGCGGATCAGGTGGAGGGCAGCCATGAAGCTCACCACCCAGTGCTGGCTACAGGCACCCCATGGATATGGACAGAGGCAGAGCCCCTGGGTATGCCTAGCGTGATTCTCACCATGTTGGCTAGACCAGGTGGGACCAGCCTCAGCATGCCTGCAGGGCCATGCTCCTTTTGGGGACACTGCTGTGCACTCTGTGTCTTTGCCGACTTTTTAAAGTCGTGCCCCACTGCAGTCTGGGCCCCTGCTGTCTGACAGGGGTGTGCTGTAGTTTGAGTGGCTCCCAAGGGCTTATGTCTTGGAAGCTTGGTACCTAGTATGGCAGTTTCAGTAGATGGTGGGCCCTTAAGAAGCAGAGCCCAGGGGGAGGTAATTATGATGTTGGCAAACCTGCCCTGGGAAAGGATTAATGCTGCTCTCCTCAGTGAGTTACTTTCCACGAGAGTGGGTTGTTCCTCTTGATCTCTGGCTTCCTGTCTCACCATATGATTTCTCTCTCATACACTCTTCTGCCAAGATGCCACCTGCCATAACAGCCAAGGGGGCCATCACCAGAGACTGAATCCGTGGAGCTGCATGATCTTGGCTTGGCGGTCTCCACAATTGTGAGATGAATAAATTCCTTTTCTTTATAAAATACTCAGCTTTAGGTCTTTTGTTACAGCAACAGAAATCAGACCACCTGGCCCCATCCCCTCCCCTGACTGGATGGGTTTGTTTTTCCCAGCTGCTATAAGCTGGTGGGTGGCTGACAGCTCTCACCAGAATCCTCTAAGACTGACCTGATCTCAGCTCCCCTTGTGGGGGCAGCTGCATGCAGTGGCAGGTTGATGAAGGAAGGCTAGAAATTAAGGGCACTGCTTCTTTTGCTTCTCAGGGATTGGCTGAGACCCCATAAGACCTCTTTACCCTTCAACTTATCCCCCATCCAATCTTGCTCACTCCCTTCCCTTCCACAGTTGTCCCAAGAATACGTTCCAATGAATATCTTGCACACTAATCTCTACCTCTGAGCTGGTCTCACCTCACTCTAGAACAGCCTACCTACAGACCTGTGACCTGAGGTTTGGAAGGGCCAATGGATCCCTATGCCCTTCCATTTGGACAGCACCTGGTTATACATAATGGGAAAAAATGCTAAAGCTGGACTACAAAATGTGTGGTGGATTTTCAACGTTTTATGTTGGATGCATGAAAGCCCTAAACAGAAGTAGACAAAAAATGCAATGTGGTCATGCTATTCACAAGACCAACACAAGGTTTAATAATATGATCCACATTCCCTGTGACCACATCCAGAAAAGAGATGTTTCAAGCAGGATGAAAAGGGTCTTCTTTGGGATTTTCTTATGAGGTGCTGCCTTTCACGCCTGGGTGGGGAATGTTCCGGCAATGGGCTTGAACCTCACTGAATCATGTACTATCCTCTTTAGCATCCTCTCCCAAGCTGATGCTGGCCTTGGGTCCAGGCTGGCTGCGGCTTAGCAAATGTGACTTAGGAATGTGAGAAGCCTTTGCACCCTGAGGCCAAGTCTGAGCCACAGAGGGAGAGTCATGTGGTACACGTGTGGCTGTGCTGGCTCAGGGTCCCTGGACTACACAATCCCTGGCAGCTCCTGGCCACCAGCGATCTGACTGTAGCATGGGAGGCACCCAGGTGAGACTGGCAGAAGCCATGCCTTGCCAGGATCAGACAGTATCTCAGGCCTAGAAAATCGCAGACACATAGAGGTTGGTGGGCTTTCATGACTAAGGGCTGGGCGTGGTTTCTAAAGTTCCATTGGGAGAGAAATTAAATTCAGCTCCTTCCAGGATCAAGCCACCTGCCTCATCAGAGGCTCTACCTCTGACACTGGCCTGTGTGAGATCTGGGTTACGGTAAGGAGACAGTCCCTCTTGGGACTCTGAACTATGGCACCTAGACACAGAGCCCGCTGATGATGGAAACTGAAACTTCAGGGAGATCGGCTGGCCAGTGTGGAAGGAATCACAGTGTCCTGAGGAAAGCCAGGTATGAGGGGCAGCCCACACACATGGGTGGGGCCAGCCCACAGGAAGTGGGCAGGGAGAGGCAAGGAATCAGGAGCAGCCTGTGGTCCACTAGGAACAGCAAGCTCCGCCTTATGCTACAGGCAGAGTCTCTGTCACCAGCCCTTTTTGTCTAGAGCAACTTGAGTGTGTTCCTTCTTCCTTCATGCAATGAAAAGAAGGAAAGGAGAATGGCAGTGTTCTAGGGAGAAATGTAAAAGGATTTTTTTAAAAGAAAAAAAAAAGCATCCAAAAATTGGAAATATGCCAAATGCCCAACAGACAAGCATGTGGAGGGAGTTGATTCATAGAAAGGGGCGTCTGGAGGCTGCCAAAACCTAACCAGAAGATGAAACTTACTTCTCTCATGTTGAGATGGAAACATGTACATCATATAATTCGGAAAAGGCCAATGGTGATATAAATAGTTGACATTTCGAGTATTTTTTAACTCTTTCGGTAAACTTGTGAATATAAGGGAAATTTATTCTCTCACAGATGGCTATAAAAAGAGAGGCTCGGTGTCACACACCATTTGCTTTCTGTTTCCTTTCTTTGGTGCATGGACACCACTGTCAGGTTTCCTTCCTCCTCTTGCCTCTGAACTTCAGGGATATCACTGGGGCTGGGCATCAGCCTGAGGGGCCCAGCTCAAAGCTCCCCTTGCAGGCAGTCCAGTCCTACCCAGATCTTCAAAGGACCTGAGGCTATGACAGGCAGTGGCAGAGGGTCCTGGCCCATGCAGGGGCCATGGACATTGCTGTCTGATGGGCAGGCTGCTGCTCTGAGTCTGTTCTTCCTCAGCAAGTGAGAGGCTGAGGGCCAGACTGGCCACACCACCCTCCTCTCAGGACCAGCATGGACAGTGATGGTCCTGGGCATGGCACTGACCTCCCATAAGGGCTGATGACTCTCTTGGAGGCAGAGTCCCTGGTTAGTTGGTTTACCACGTGTAGCAAAGTGTGTGACACCAGGTAATGTGTGCAGAAAAGAGCTTTGTTCATCTCATGGTCCTGGTGTCTGGCAAGTCCCAAGAGCAAGGAGCCAGCATCTGGCGAGGGCCCCTGGTCACATCACATGGTAGATGGCCCTACAGGGCAAGAGAAGAAGAGAGGGAAGGAGGAAGAGAGGGAGCCAGAGGGAGACCACATGGCCAGACAAGAAACAGAAACTGAGGAGGAGCCAGACCCCTCAAGGAAACTGAGCCATCCTAGAAAACCAGCATTAATGCCTTCGTGAGCGTCTTCATCATCTAGTTGCTTCCCATCGGGCCCCACCTTGTCAGGGTCCCACCTCTTTCAGTGCTGTTACCTTGGAGAATGAAGCCTCAGTATGAGTTTTGACAGGGACAAAGCATATTGAAACCAAAGCAGTGCCCCACATTGACGGACGGGGTCATGGCTGAGCATTACCTATACACACATTGACTCCTGAGAACCCACCTTACCAAGCTAGTGCTGTCATTGCTGCATGTCACAGGTGGAGAAAGGAAGCAGAATTCATGTCCCCCCAAGACGGGGTGCAGGAATTAAGCCCCCTCCAAATATTACCAGGTGCTTCCAGATAATGGTCATAACACAGACCTCACAGATGAGGCAGGTACTGTCCACCTCGCATCTCATGAGGTATTTCAGACGTGATATCTAATCAACTCCCCCCTGCCATAGGTGACCCCTGCATTATATCTGAGAACTGTAAGGGTCTTTCCTTTGGGGGAGCCCAGCTAAGACCTCATGACAAATAAGAGGAGTGGCCCATATTGAATCCTATCTTCATCACTTCATGGAACTGCATAGCAGCTCTTTGGGATGACTAACATTCCTTCATGGTATGGGACCGGACGTCGTATTACTGAGAGATGCTACCGTGAGTGTTCAGTGACTCAGGCTGAGTGGGTGTGATGGTTTGGTAGTGGTTTAAATGTGATGTGTCTCCCAGGGTTCCTGAGTTGAAGTCATGGTCCTCAGGTGGTGATGGTAAGAGATGGTAGGGCCTTTAAGAAGTGGGGCCTCATGGGAGGTCATCAAGGACCCTGCCCTCAAATGAGTATTCATGGAATGCTACATCCCCCAGAAGATTGCAAGCCAGCCACGCATGCTGGGCTGTGTCTGAATTACAGTGGCATATTCAGTCCTGCATACAAAACCATTTCATGCCACACAGTTGTTGTTGTTAGGTGCCATCAAATTGGTATTTGACTCATAGCGACCCTACATACAATAGGCAAAACACTATTGTCAGTGCTTCTCTGCTATTCATAGGGTTTTCAATGGCTCATTGTTTTGTGAAGTGGGATGCCAGGTCCTTCTCCCAAGCCTACAGCACCCATTATTTCCTAGTGGCCTCCTATCCATGGGACTAACCAGGCCTGAACCTGCTTAGCTTCCAAGATCTGACAGGATCAGATGCCACAGTGGTACAGCTGCAGGCACCACGCAGTTCAGGGTGCTTGTTGGCTGTACTAGATTACTGTGCCATTATGGATATAATTAAGTGAAATATAAAAATCCAAGGGAACAATCCTATTAGGTAAGAATTATTGTCCTGACTTTGGCTGAGGAAATTGAGTCACAGAGTGTATAATTTTCTCCAAATCGTGAAACTAAGAAGAAGCAAAGTTAGAATCTGTACCTATTTCTGTCTGCCTCCAAGGCACAAGGCCTTCCCCAGAACAGAATACACAGCCCCCAACCCAATCATCCACCAGGACACCATAACAAACTGCCTCCATGGGTGATGATGGTCCCTATTCCAGAAGTCCCCAGTGACCCCTAAAGGAGGAGTCTCCTGGCAGCTTATGGGAATGCAGAGACAGAAGCTCTCAGAGAAAGCAGCTGCTGGCTCCTGCCTGCACTCTGGGCACATGAAACACCTGATAGCCCTCAGCAGTTTGGAGGGTCTGTGCAAGCCCTCTCTGTGAGGGGGATCCTTGGGGCTCCTCTGCTCTGGTTATCTCCACTTCCTCAAGGAGCTTGTGTCAACCCTGCTGAGCCTTGTGAAGGAAGCCTCTGTAAGACTGTCACTGCCAACTTCCAGCCTTCCTAGTCAGTTACTCTGCACCTGTCATGGTACCTTGTAGTCGGTCAGCATTTCATCAGTGCTCGCTCACTGTGTCAGCTCCAAGGACACTGATGCTCTGTGGCACAGGCTTTCTAACTGGTGTCACTTTCTTCCTCCTTGTTCAATCTCCCATCCTCCCTCAAAGGCACCGGCAAATGCAGAGACTCAGCTTGTCCTAAGGAAAAAAATGGAGGTACCCCATGGAGGTGCACGGGAATCAGGTCACGGCCCAGTTCCAGTGGCGAGTGTCCACACTCACTATCAATGAGTCTTAACCTCCTAGCCCACTGCCTATTGGACAGAAGTCCTTGTCCAGGGCTTGAATCTGCCTGGGACTTCTGGCCATGAATGCCCTTTGCTAGCTACTTCCATCCAATTGCTATATGGTACACATTGAATGACATCTGGTGTCCCACGGCCACATGGGTCACCCACCTGCAGGACACACCCCTCTTTTGGAGCTTTGGATATACTGCCTGGCTGCATTAGCACTGCCCTGAATCCATCCTCTGTCGGGTGGCTTTTCCCACTGTCCATTTCTGGGTCTGCCTGACAAGCAGGTAAAAAGCACCTGTTCTCTATCTGGTGGGTATCTCTGGAGCACTAGCATGTCAAAATTCCCAAGCTGGCATCATAGGCTCAAACTCTCTACAAGCAAGAGGTCAGGAGGGAGGGGAGGAGCAGCTTAAAGTCCCTAACTGGAATAAATGACTTAATACCTTCCTCTCATGACTTTCCCCCCTTTCCAACATGGATGCAGAAACACAGGCTTAAATAGAAATGAGATCACTTTTTTATGATCCAAAAATAAACAAGAGCACCTTTTTTTGGAGAGGCTTACGATATCAAAACCGAATTGCAGAATTTTGCACAGAAAGATACCCCACGAGGTCATACATTGAAATAACTAGTTACATGGAAAATGATAAAATGACAAGCAGTGACAGCAGAGACAGCTCAGAATAGGGGGAAGAGGTAGGTGGGGCTCAGAGTCAGAAATATGTGCCTTCAAATCCCAGCCCTGTCATTTATTTGTTAAGTGACCTTGAGAAGTCACGTAGCTTCCCCAAGTTGGCTTCCTCCACTGTAAAATCAAGATGGCACCAGTAACCTCAGTGTGCATAGTGAGGATTACCAGAGACGTGCATATGAAGTCCACATGATTACGAGTGATGCAGATGTCCTCTGCCTCTGATACAGCAGACACTGAAGAGACGATGCTGGATCTGAGAAAGGAGGAGGAGAGGAAAGGAAGAGGAAAGTAGAGGGAAGAAGAACAGGAGGAGGAGATGGCACAGTTTCTCCTGAAAAAATCCGTCCTGTGTGGCCACGTGCTCCTCAAATCAGATGAGCCCTCCATGATAATGACCCTGGCTATACTTAATCTGAATGAACGGGTATGATGCTCTGCACATGATCCTAGAAAACAATTCCCCTCCGTGAAGTTGAAACTGTCCCAATGGCTGATAGAGGCATAAAGCCCCTAACTGAACCCAGAACCTCCCTCCATTACCCTCCACCTGCAAACCAGGGCTTGGCCTCATGGAAGTCTGACTGTGTGGCCCTCCACCAAGAGCGCCTCCAGGATTATCTGTTCTATTTTCTGTGTAGCCTCACGCCTCTTGCAGGCAGATTAATCCTCTTACACTGTATATGCTGACTAACAGAGGGAGTTTCTGGTTTTAACAATTCAAACATTAACTGGACCTTGTCCTCTTAAAGGCATACATTCTCTCACCCCCTCATGTGCCACAGAAGTTATGCTAATACTAAATCCCCAGTAGTGCTACATAATTTTTTACCAATTAAGTAATTTTGCCCTTATTTTGGATTCTTCTATTAGCTCTGGAACTTGGGTTATTAAAACCATGAAGTGTACTGGGATGGAGACATGTTTCATTAAGTAAAGTTAGACATTAGTGGTTAATTAACTTCCAATTGAGTTGAGGGGCTGAGTTGACTTTATTATTATTTGTGTATTTTCTTTTTTTGAGGCTGAAATTGTGCTCATGTTGTAGAGGCATAGCTAGGTCTGAATACCTAGAAATTTCAGAATTGCATGGCATCCCTTAGATCCTAATTCCCAGGTTGCATCTTACTAGGAAGCTACATCTAAGATGAGAAGCTTGGCTTTTTCCTGCTCTAATGGCCATGGGCTTTTGCCCAGGTCCTTTTGGTTGTCAACTTGCCAGCCACCCCATCCCTAGTCTACTTCCCTGCTGTAGAAGCTGCCTCCCGATCTAGAAGTTAAAAATGCCAGATGCTTACATCTGCATCTTCCTTCTTGCTGGGATGTGGGCCTGGGACCTTGTCTTAGACACTGAGATGTGAGAAGAAATCCCCTGGAGGCTTCTGGCACAGGGCGAGGAAGGAGAAATATCCCCTTGTGTGCCCATGGCCACAGTGGTCAGGGGAACAGAAGCCTGGGGCTGCAATCTGTACTGTAATCTTGACCCCGTTAGGGCTGAGTGTCAAGCAAAGCCAGCACCAAGGGTGACCAAGGACAAAACTGGAAACACGGGAGCCCTGGAGGATATGGGGGAGCTCTGCTCTGTTCCCTGAAGCCCAAATCACCCTAAAGGATGCATCATTTCCTCAACTCCAATGGAGACTCCTCAGAGAGTGCCCAGAGGAAGGCGCCAAGGCCACCAGGCTCCACCCCTGCACCTGGATGAGGCCTCCCAGTGGTGGCATGGACCACAAGCTCTCCCTCCTCCCCATCTGCCTCTCTCCCTCTTTGCCAGGAGCTATTCACTGTCCCATGGTCTCCATGATTTCAGCTCAGCCTAGAGCCCTAAGAAGAGTGGAGCCTCATGATCCCCACTTCTGTGGGGAAAGTGAACCTCAGAGAAGTGTGCAGCTTGCTGGGAGGCTTCAGTGACTTTCTGGAAGCTTCCATTCAGAAGATACAAAGCTGGATTCCAGACTCATTCGGCTGACTGAGTCCAGGCTTTGCCCACCAGCCCTGGGGCAGGGCCACGGGGCTCCAGCTGACAGCGTCTGAGCCCTTGCGTGAAGCAGCAGAGTGTTGCCACACATGCCCATGTGAGGCTAAGAGTGAGATGAAGCCACTCCAGCTGCCCACTCCCAGGCCACTGTTGCCAGGTGAGAAAGTGACCATGGGGGCCCATGTTGCCAGATCTGCTGGTTTGTCCAAGAGAAGCTACAAACATGATTTTATGGGAAAGAATCAGACTTTGAATGCTTTTCTAAAAATGGTAACTATAGTATAAACCAATCTTCTTCCTCTCCCTACCAAAAAATTGTTAAATAAAAATAAACAAATAAACCAGATAAACAACAAATACACATGCACCCCCCTCCAAGAAATCTGTTCGTCATGAACAGCTCACAGTGAGACCTCCCCTGCCTTCCACTAGGAGGCGGGTCTCCTCCATATCCCATCCCAGAGCCCCTTGCTAACATTGTACCGAATTGTCCAGCCATACCCCAATCTGTCCACAGCTGTTCATTCCCTCTGTCATGGCCCACTATTGTCCCCATTCACAAGTCTCCCCATTGGTCTTCCCAATCCACACTGAAGCTGGACAGCTTTCAAAAACACAACTGGAATCATCTTACTCCTTCACGTCACCCAGTGGAACAAGCACATACCCAGATGAGAAAGAACCGCCACTCTTCTCTACAAAACAACTCAAATTGCATCAAAGCTCTCAATGTAGGAGCTCAAACTATAGGACCTCTGGAAGGAATCTGAGAAGAACATTGCTGCAGTATTGGATTGTTGTTGTTGTTGTTAGGTGCCGTCGAGTCGGTATCCGACTCATAGCAACCCTCTGTACAACAGGGGAAACACTATTGTCAGTGCTTCTCTGCTGTTCATAGGGTTTTCCATGGCAGATTGATTTTTGGGAGTGGGTTGTTGAGTCCTTCTCCCAAGCCTACAGCACCTGGTGTTCCCAGGCGGTCTCCCATCCAGGTACTAACCAGGCCGGACCCTGCTTAGCTTCTGAGATCTGACGGGATCAAATTCCACAGGGCTATGGCTGCAGGCTAAGAAGTTCTTAAATAGGACACACACACACACACACACACACACACACAAAACAAAACAAAAAAAAACACAGGAGGCTAAAATGACCATTTCACTCACACAATATGAACGCTTCTGCTCTTTAACACTGCTGTGAAAATGAAAAGATTGGAAGAAAATATTTACAAAACACCTATCTGCTAAAAGATATATCTGGAATATATAAAGGACTCTCAGAACTCAGGGAAAAGAAAGCAGCAACCCAATTTAAAAATGGACACACAATTTGAACAGAAACATCACAAAATAATGCATAGTCATAGCAAATAAACACAACCAAAAGTACTCAACATTATTGACCATGAGGACAATGCAAAGTGAAATCGAAATGAGATACCACTACACACCAATCAGGATGGCTAAAATGAAAAAGACCAACAATAGCAAGGCTGATCAGGATGGAGGGCAAATGAAACCCATTTCTGGCACTGATTCAAATGATATTGCCCTGAAAAGTTGGGGCAGTTTCTGATAAAGTGAGATATATTTCCAATATGACCTCCAAGTATTGCTTATTTACTCAAGAGAAATGAAAACTTGTTTCCAGAAGATCCTTTATCCAAATACTTCTAGCAGTTTTATTCATAACTCCCTAAAACCTAAACTAGGCCAAATTTCTACCAGCCAGTGAAGGATTGAAAGAACTAATGCATATCCATATAGGGGAATCCTAATCTGCATTCAAAAGGACAAGGTATCAAACCATGAAACAGCACTGACAGATCTCTAGTGCATTCTGTTAAGTTACACTCTGTGCTATTCCATGGCTATCCTTAATGGCAAAACTACCAGGATAGAAAGCTGATCAGTGGTTGCCTGGCACTGGGTGGGGGTGGGCGTGGAGGTGGAAGGGTTAGGGAGGTTGACTGCAAGAGGCATGCAAGGCTGCCTTTAGGGGTTCTGTATCTTCACTAATTACACAATAGTGTACCTTTTAAAACTCCACAAAATGCACTTTAAAAAAGAGTGAATTTTCCTGTCAGCAAATTTTGTGTGTGTGTGTGTGTGTGTGTGTGTGTGTGTGTGTGTGTGTACTGTTGCTTTCTTTTTGCAGTACCTGGTAGTTGAACCCAGGGCCTTTGCAAGTGCTCTACCACTGAGCTGCACCCCCAGCCCCTTGTTTACTTTTTATCTTGAGATGGTGTCTTGCTAAATTATGCTAGTTGCCTCTGGCCTGAAACTTGTAATCCTCCCATCTCTGCCTCCTGAGTTGCTGAGATCACAGGTATATATCACCATGCCAGGCTGCAAATTAGATCTTAATAAAACCAAGCTGAGGGCACATCCTTCAGTGAGCCCGTTTTGGTTGTAAAGTCATTTTGGCTCAAGTTACTGAAGAGAAGGAAAATTTATATTCAGATGTCAGAAGACAAATGGAATTTCTTGGGAATTCTAACCAAGAGCTATATGAGCTCAGGGGCAGGGAGACAGGAAACAGGAGGCATCTCTTTGGGTTTTCCTTCCTCACACCTCACTGTTTCTCACCTGGTCTCCTTTGTCTTTGATCCCTCCAGTACTGCTTAGTTCAAAATCCCAGGTGTAGGCATCTGATTGGCCAGCTCATACCTCTACCCACTAGTCAACCTACCTCGGAACTGGAACCCTTGGACCAGATGTCATATCTGAAGAAATAACTGTCACTTAAGGATCATGAAGACCAGGACTGTTGGGGGCCTACAGACAGAACATTCCCCTTGTGGGAGGTGGGAACTGTGTTGGTAAGCCCCATGACACCCGTACCTTACACCCTGTCTGAGCCTGATGAGTAAGTCCCTGGAACCAGAATGTGACACGTGCAAAGGGCACAGGGCTGAACGACTAGCTGCAGCACATGCGGGCAGAAGTGAGGACTGTGGCTGGTCAGGGCATCTGTCAGGATGCCATTGGCCCTGCTCTCTTTCCCTTTGCCAAGGCTACTGGCACTGTTTGAGATGGAGCCTGGGGCTGAGAGCAGACCATGCCATTATTCCATTTATTTACACTACTAAACTCATTTGCATTATACTATTTTTCAATAATGACTTACTCCACTTAATGCCCTCTCTGTGCCAAGGATTCCCCTGCCAGAAGGACACTAGTGAGAGGCGCATGGTTACCACTGGCACTATGCTTACAGTCAGCAGGGGAGACTGATGTTAATCAATTCATTACTAATTAAAAATTAGAGTCTATCAGATTCTCTACTTTCAGCTGAATGCGCCTTCTAGCTCATGTTTGGATAATTGAACTCCTCACTATCACAGAATCCTGTTTCTTGTCCTGACATCTAAGTCCAGCTCATACATTTCCCTTGGTGAAGTTCATGAACTACAAAGGCACCTTGTCTTGCCCCAGGAGTTGAGTTCTCCAGGATCATCTGGAGACAGCCTGGCCGCATAACATGGATAGCTGCCATCCTTCCACCAGGGAGCACATGGTGGTGTGGGGGGTTGGTTAGCATTTGGAGTTTGCAGAGCAGGAAGGTACTAAGGGAGCCTGCCAGCATGATTGGCTCTGCTAGGGCCACCACACCGAGGCCAGGTATAGCCTCTACAGCTATAGGAGTGGTAAGTTCACAAACTTGCATTTGAAAGTGGCCCTGAATATGCCCTGCCCACGGAGGTCTATGAAGGGCCAAGAAATGTGGGACAGAGGGGTCTCTCCTAGGAACTCCAGAAATCAAAGCCAATAACCTCAGAGGGCCAGAGTAGGGGCTAGATAGTTGGTGATATTTATCTCCAGTCCGTTTTAGTTAACAATAGTATCTGAAAACCTGCACATTTTCAGACAACTAAATACAAAGTCTGAAGGGTGCGGTGGCCCATGCCTGTAATCCCAGAGACCCTGGGGGTGCAAGTTAGAAGCCAGAAGCAGCCTGCAAACTTAGGGAGACCCTGTGTCGATATAAAAAATTTAAAAGGGCTTTGTGTACAGCTCAGTGGTAGAGCACTTGCAAAAGTATGCATGAAGCTGAGTTCAATTCCCAGTAACACACACACACACACACACACACACACACACAGCGCAAAAAAGCCTGATCCCAGACCCCTAGACTGGATCTTGTAATGGAGGGGAAAGAAATCTATAAAATCTATCACCAGGTCAACTGACTAAACTAGAATATGAGCCTAGATTAGATACAAGTATCTTATCAATATAAATTCATGAACTTGGAAACTGTATTGTGTTTATATAAGATAATATCCTTACTCTTAGGAGAGATAAATAAAGATGCAGAAGAATAAGGGGTCATGTGTATGGAACTTACCCACAAATAATTCAGAAAGAAAAATGCCATGTCTAAGTATGTAGGAACTTTTCAAACATCTATAAAAGTCCCATGACTTGTTAAAACTTTCTGGCTGTTTTAGGTGTAGATTGCTGATTGGAATCTGTAGCAAGCAAGATTCAAAGCTTATAAACTTTCAAGTTGGCCCAAACAGTTTTCTCTTCTAAATTTTCTTTTGAGTCCTTTGTCTACATTAATAGTCCTTTATGCTCTTTTCTTCCAGGAATCTAAGATCCTTTCACATCATTCTCTCCTGATTTTCATCTTTTGGGTTTCTAAGCTGGAACCGATGGCCAGAAATTTGAGAGGCCTGTTTTGGGTTTAGGAAAGGAAGACCTTTCCAATGCTTAGATCAATCTAAGGTGGGAAAAATCACTGCTAGAAGATATATATATATATATATATATATATATATATATATATATATATATATGGAGAGAGAGAGAGAGAGAGAGAGAGAGAGAGCGCGCGCGAGTGAGCGCGCTAAGCAGAGCTTTGGGACAATACATGGCTTTCAATCCTTGCCTTGTACTTAGCAGCTACTCGACCTTCTGGAAGTTACTTAACTTCTTGGAGATTTGGTTTCCCAGTCTGTACCTTGGGTAGCTCCCAGGAACAACCTCAGAGGCCAGAGTGGGGGTTAAGTATAAGATTCATGAATGTTGTGTACAAAATGTCTGCTCGATGAAGGGAAGTTACTGTTGCAGCTGTTTTTATAACTTCAAGATCCAGAAAAAGAGACAACTATTGTTAGCGTATCTGGATCACAATTTTGACCTGAGAATTACATCGATGGCGACGGTTTCCACTAATTCAGGAGCCCTTACAGCAGTCACTTAAGTCCCAGGCACGACCTTTCTGACTCCCTCTGGACAATACTCTCAGCGGGCGTTATTCACCCACTTCAAAAATAAGGACATCGAGGCTTGGCTGCGTGCGTTAAAACAAGACGGATGGCCTCCCTCTCCTCCCGCCCTCTGATACTCACACGCAGACGAGGAAACTGAGGCTCAGAGAGGGGAGGCCCCAGACCTGGCTAGCTGGGAGCAAACCCGGGCTCTCTTTCCCCGGGGCGGGGAGCGCCAGCTCACGACAGAGAGTCTGGCAGCCGCCGCTCCTCCGCTCGTCCAGCTGCCGCGCCCAGGTTGGCGGACTGGACAGTTAATACTTTCTGAGTTTCAAACAATTCGCCTACAAATTGCCTTTCGGGACAGGTCCGATCCGTCCTTCGCCGGCGCGGCCGCGGGAGCCGCGGCCGTCGCGGCGCGGCGTCCAGGGGGCCCGCGGGGCGGGAGGAAGGGGGCCCGGAGCAGGCGCCCCGGGGAGCGCCAGGCCCCCGCGACCGTGCGCCCGCGCCCCCCGCGCCACGCCCTGCGCCCAGGCCGCGGCTCCTCCCGCGCTGGCGGCCGCCGAGCGGTCCGGGCGGCGGCGGCGGGAGGAGGAGCAGGAAAAGCGGCCGGGGGAGGAGGCGGAGGCGGTGGCGGCGGCGGAGGCGGAGGCGGGGAGGGCGGGCGGGGCCGGGCGAGTTTAAAGCCCATCGAGGGGGTGGGGAGGTCCTGAGGAGGCAGGGACGGAAGGGAGCTGCGGCCGGCGGGGCTCGCGCTCCAGGACCCAAAGTTTCCGCGCAGTCCCCGGGACGCGTGCTGTGACCCGCGGGGACCCGGTGCCAGCCGCAGGCT
The DNA here is from genome assembly GCA_007922755.1 of Pedetes capensis. Taxonomy (NCBI): domain Eukaryota; kingdom Metazoa; phylum Chordata; class Mammalia; order Rodentia; family Pedetidae; genus Pedetes; species Pedetes capensis. The sequence goes on along the minus strand of VMDO01000553.1, from coordinate 222,199 downwards.
GCGCTGCGTGTCGCCGGCGGCCACGCGGAGGCGGCGAGGAGCGGCGCGGCGGCAGGTACGGAGTTGGGCGGGCTGCGCCGCCGCAAGTTACTTTGTGGTCCGCACCTCCGCGGGCCCGGGCCGGCCGGGCGGGTCCCCGCGCCGTCATTGTCTGCGCGCTGGCCCGCCGCGCCGAGGGACGCCTGGCCCCGCGGAGGCGCGGCGGGCGGAAGGGCGTCGCCTCCGGGCCGGGGGCTCTGGCGCCCCAGGCCCGAGGCGGGCGGCGCCGGGGGGGCGGGCTGGGGGCTGCGGGTGCGTGGCCGAGGTGGCCGCGCGCCCCGCCGGGCGCTCCCCGCTGCGCCCCAACCCTGGGGGGAGGTGTGGAGCCCGAAAGGCGCATTCTTGAACCATCTTGTCAGACGCCGACGGCCGTGGGGCTGGGGCGGGGGCTGCGGTCAAGGCCGCGCGCCCCGAGGGCCGCCGCCCCGAAGGGTGGGCGCCCCGGTGCCCCTGGAGCCCCGGGTGCTCCCGCTGCGCGGCGGGGCCTCGGCGCGCGCGCGTCCAGGCGGGCCGGGCAGCGGTGCCAGACACTCCCAAGTCCCGAGCGCGGCCCAGCCTCGGACAGAGGCTCGCGCTCCCTCTCGATTTTTTTGGTTCGGTTCGTGGCCCTGTTCCCCGCCCCTGGGGCCTAACACGAGTTGAGGGCTCGAGACCTAGTAGTCCGCCAGCCGTGGAAACGTGATAAGAGCGGTACCGTTTGCAGAAGGAAATTTCTGATGCAACTCTCCGCCTTTGCTGATTGCCTCTCCAAATGCCTGCCTGGCTAGGGCCATCGAGCATGTGCGTTATGGAAATTAGGGTATTCTTTACTTTTTATTGTGTTCGTCTTTTGGGGGGATTGGAAGAAACACGAACTTCTTAGCGTTTCCTTTGACTGAAACGTTGGGTAAAGTTAGGGAAACCACAGGTGATTTTTTTTTTTTACAGGGTCCTGGATCTTTAGGATACCTTTGAAAGAATGTTTTCTTGCAAACATTTCATTCAAGGGATGCAAAGAAAAGACTAAAGCAAGTAGCGCTCCTGAGTAAATATGCGTTATTGCATAACTTTCTCTTTGTCGCTGTTTAAAAGGCGAGGCCTAGAAGACTTTGTTTCAGAAAGTGCTGATTCAGCCATTTGGAGCCCCTGAGTTTCAGAAATGGTGCTCTATTTAACGTTTCGCCCTGCTTTACCAAGAGCTCACGTCGTTAGCGCAGCAACAGGCGTAGACTAAGTTTACGCTACAGTGCTGGTAATACTTTAACAAGAGTTGGCCCAGAGTTTCTCCTTCCAGGAGGACAGATAGGCAGAAGCTAGATTTCTGCAGCAGAGCGTATTCTGGCTAAGACAATGGCGAAGTGGCTTTTAGGGTAGTGTTTTACCGAGAACAAGGCCTGAAATCTCAAACGTGCTCCCAGGAACAACTCTTAATGTCTAAGTTACTCTGTTAAAAATGAAAACTCAAGGATTACTGCACATAATATTTGAGTTTTACTGGGAGCACTTGAAAGAGAAGGACTGTCCAGGCCAATCCCCAGATTACAAGGAGGGAATTTGAGGACAGACAGAGTTACTCGCCCAGCGGGCAAGGCAGTAACTGAGAAGTGTAGCCTCTGATACTTTGGTAGCAGTTCACAGTTTACAAGGCACTTTCAAAAGCCTTGTTGCTTTTAATCCACTGCATAGTCCCCTGATCCCCATTTTACAGGTCTGGAAACCAAGGCTCAGGAGGTTAATTAGCATGCCTGAGGTCATGTGGGCTGGCAAAGGACAAAGGTGTCACTAGCTCCTGAGCTTTGGATTTCCTTTAGTCCTATATGTTTTATGCTTCTGCAAAAGTACATCTACTTCTGAAAGAGAACTGGTATGGAGAAGGGACACCTTGCCAGCCCCACAGCCAGATGACTGGAGGCTTTGTGATGGTTACTTAGTCCAGTGGCCCCAGCCTTCAAGATCAAGGCCATATGGGCAAAGCCACTATTGGTTTTTAAAGAATACTTGATTGTTTATTAATTTTGGGAAGAAATTTTGATATTCATGAAACTGAGTGTGATATGGTAGTTACATTTATTGTAATTAAAATAGAAAAGCTGCGGACCTCCCGAGTCACCTGTTGCATATCACCTGTGGTCTGTATTGCTTTTGGGACAATGTTGGATTGATCAAATGGTTTTCATTTGTAGACCAGGAAACTAGAGCTGGGCACGTTCATGGAATTGTCCAGGGCTTTGGTGATGGCTGTCAGGATTAGAACCCAGGGAAGCCCTGGCCTAGTTACAGTGACTGTCTCTGTGTCCAGTCAGCTTCCAATGGGAGAAAAAGAACAAAATCAGAATCTAAGATCTAGCCTAGAACTTTCAGTGTTCTGGCTGGGCTAGGGACCTTTACAATATATAGAAACCAAACTGCTGGTTGAACAAAGACATCTGTGTGCCTTCAGCTCCATCTTAGAGCTGCAGAAATTCTTGGTTGGTATGTTTGATAAACACTAGTGCTTTCTAGGTAACATAATTTAAGGAACCTATTTCCTTGAAATTGGGTTCAACTCCTGGTAAGACATGGTAGTAGGATGCATTTGTGCTTGTATGTAGGGTGAGGTTGCCTGTCTGTCGGAACTCAGAGATAATTGCACAGGATTTTGGTTCTGGGACCTTCATGGTACATTTGCACATTGGCTGTGTAGTCCCTGTTTCTGTTTCTCAGTCTGTTAAAACAATGTAGAGCTGCATGGGCTTATGAGGAGAAAATAGTTGTCTTGTCTTTCATTTAAGTAATCAATTGGTCAAAATTTTAATAAACCTTCTCTGTTAATGGAGTGCCTTTTTTAAAAAACCTGGTTATTAAATTTTTTTTCTTACCTATAGAAGTTTATTTCCCCCTTTTTCTAGCTTCTGATTTTAATACGCCAGTTGGGTCACAAACTTTACAATGTATAGAAACCAATTTCCTGCTTCAGCAGATGGCTTCTATGCCTTTAACCTCACTTTAGAGCTGCAGAAATTCTTGGTTTCTTAAGAATTTCTTCTGGTGAAACCTTAGGACATAGATTTTAGACACTTTTTCCTAATAAAAGCATGTAAAGCTATAATTTTCCCTGTAGGTGCTGGGTTGGCTGCATCCTACAAATTTTGATGATGTAGTTATTATTTTCTAATGAAATCTAATTTTAAGTATGAGAGATTATGGAAGCAATGAAGACAGTCAAGCTACCTGGCAGAATTTGGCAAAAATGTGCTTTGGGAGTTTGGGTACATTCTTCAGAGTCTTCATACTAATGGATGCATAATTTGGATGTTTTGATCCAAGAAAACATTGGGTAGTAGTGAGTTTGCATCAGTATTTAAGCTGTACACTTTTGGTGAGCTGTATTTGTCCTCCCCTCTCTCTCCTGGCCAGGATACCCTCACCTCTCTGACTGCCCTCCCTGACCCTGAGGAGCACTGATCTCTAAGGAGTGAGCTATTCTCCCTCTTGTTTTGGGGAGGCTTTTGTCCACACTCCTAGTGATCACAGGGTCTGAATCCTGAGGGGAGATTAAAAACAGGAAGGTTACCTGATTTGGCTGCAGAACATTTGATGTCAAAGCCTGGCAACATGCAGCAAACGATGCAAAGAACCCAGGACTTAGAACTCCCTAGGCAAGCGTTCTCCCACTGAGCTGGCCAGGCACAAGCTCAGATGGGTGGGCTGCAGAGTTGGTGTACAGAGGGGTCTCTTTGGATGCAAAGCCTGTGGTATTTAAGGCCCCGGAGGTTGGGTGTGTACCCCACAGAAGCACTAACCCCAGCTGGGACTGAGATGAGCTAGGACTGTGAGCCTGGGGCGTGGCTCTGAGCCCATCCAAGGGCTGGGCTGTTGGGCAGCCTCGCTCCTCTCTGAAGTCCTTGTGGGCCTGGGCACAGGCAGCTGCTATCTCGCCTATTAACAGGGGGCTCCTACAGCACATGGCACGAAAAGAGCTCAAGGCACGGTGGCTCCTATCATCCTGCCATCATTATTGTCACACCTAATGCACAGCTGGTGGCCTCTGGTCCCTACTTGCTCTTCCAGTACAAATAGAGTGGCATTGTAGACTATTCTCTCTCTGGCCCCAGGGTGACCAGGTGTGTCACCCTGCAGGCTCCACTGGGCCTCTGACAGGAGGAGGACCCTGTGGGATTCCTGAAGAACCCCTCTGTAGCCTCCTGCTCCTGTTACCCAGGAGCTAATGGCTAGGCACGTCAGGGCCACTCACCACAAGCTGCCTGGCCTCCACTTGAGGCTGTGTCTCCATTTTCGTGATGAGCTGAGCCTTGGTTTGCTTACTTAATTTTTTAGTTTCTTTTCTTTCTTTATCCATAACCCCAAGATATGTCATGTATATGCAACTGTAGCCCAGAAAATCCCCCACTGCAAAGCACTCCTGGTCCCAAGTAGCTCAGAGAAGAATACCAACGGGTCACAATAATGCCAGGAGCCCTTGCTCCTGGCAGCTCATGGTAACCAAAAGCTACAACTTGAGTAAAGTTAACTTTTAGAAGTTTGCATAGTAGCCTCCGGCCTGAGGCCAACACCCTGCTCTAGGTCTGGGGCCCTGTGAGTTGGGTGGGCAGTGGAGTGGACTTGTGGCACAGGGCCTTCCAGTTGTCCCTTAGGCTGGCGTTCGCCAGAGCCCACAGCATCCACTTTTCCACGCTGGCAGCACATGGCCCAGCCCAGGCTGGGGTGTGCATGTTCCCTGAGAGCCTCCAGGTTGCCATTTCTAGGGAGCTGCCTGTTCTCTTTCGATGAAAAGCGTGTGGATCTCCCAGAACCTGCTCCAGGATGTTCCTAGAGAGATGAGAACATTCTGCGCCATAGCCTGCATCTCCTTATTGGGGTGCTGGAGCCCGGGAGGAGGGATAAGGCAAAGTGAGGAGCTCCTTGCTTCCTTGTTGGGTCATTCCTTAACAGCAGCCCTGGCCTGGCCCTTCTCTGCACTCTGGGGCCTGCAGGGCTGAGAGTGGACAAAGACAGCCCCTGTCGTGGCCCTCTCTCCCAGCTCTCCTGGCTACCACACAAGTGTCTCTGCTCGGTTCATCTGGAGGGTCGCTTGGCCTTGTAATTCCTCAATTCCCAGGGCAGATTTTTTTTTTCTCCCAACTTAATTGGATTTTTTAATCAGATGGACATAGTTTAAAGAGTCAAACAATTCCCTAGAAGTAGCCAGACTTATCAGTAGATTTTTTTCTTATGTTTCCCTTCCTATTTCTAAACAGAGATTGAAATAGAAATAATGCATTGCTGTCCTTTCCAATCAATGCCCTTCTCCTGTCACCCTCCCAGAGCCCAGGTTTTCACTTGCTGCTTTGATTTCCCCTTCTCCAACGTGATGTTTTTGAAGTTCTGGGGTTCTTCACTGACTCCTGTGTCCCCTTCTCTCATTGTCCTCTTTGGTAAATTTGGGGGAAGGCCGCTCCTATCTCAGCCGTGTAGTACACCAGTAAAAACTTACTGCCTTGTAGGACATTTTGTTTTCTCCTGGAGTGATTTTGCATAGGTGTTTTTAGGTCCTTATCACCTCTGCTTCCCTTAAACTGACACAGTTGTGTGAATCTCAGATGCATTAGGTAATGTGCCAGTTTTATCTGTGGCAAGCAATCTCCCAGGTGCCCTTTGGCCATGCCGCCGGTCACTGACGGCTCTCTGGCTCCCTGCACAGCTGTCAACTTGGAATCTTCTTTCTCCATCATCCCACAAATGCCCTTTGCTTTTCTCTCGGATCCCATGACTTCTTTCTTGGTGTAGTCCCAAAATTTGATGGAGAACATTCTACAGTAGCTTCCAAAAATAGAAGTATGGGATATAAATTTTTTGAGGCCTTGCATGCATGTAAATGCCCTTGTTCTAACCCCACAGTTAATACTTTGTCTGAATATAAATTTCTATATTTGAGAGGGTTTTCCTTCAAAAATTTGAAGGCTGCAACTATCTCTAGGCAGCACGGGATTGATAGTGAAGCTCAACTGATTCTTGATTCTTTGTGTGAAAGAATACCAAAATGGTTGGTTTATTTATTTATTCATTGGCTTTTGTTTTTGTCATGTCTGGAAAGCTTCTAGAATATTCTCTTTGTGTGTGTGTGTCATCAGGTTCCTTGGAGATGTGTTTTTTTGGGCCCTGGAAATGTCATAAAGGGCATGTTGAGGACACTTTGAAGCTAGAATAATTTTTTTAGGTCTTGAATGTGTTTTTGAATTAATTCCTTAATTTCTTTTCTTTTTTTCTTTTCCCTTCACTTCTCTTTTGTTTCTAGAATGGCTATTATTTGAGTCTTAGCCTCCTGGACTGGCTCTCTCATTTTTTTTTAATCTCATATTCTATGTCTATTATATGGATTCAGGTTTTGGGTTATATCTTCAATTTGGCTTTTTAGACTTTCTATTACATTTTAAGTTTTTATTTTCATTTTTCATTTCTAAGGACCTCTTTATTTTTTAAAATAGAATTTAGTTGAGAGTAGTTTTAGGATCACAGTACAGTCGAAGGGAGTGTACAGTTTCCATGCCCCTCCCCCTCATGCCATGCCAGCATTCCACAATGGCAAACCCTACACCAGGGTCACATTTGTTACAGGCACTTAACCTGTGTTGGCACATTATTGACACCTGATGCTAGTATTCTTTTTTAATGGTATAACATTGTAGTTTCATACATACACTATCTTCTCTCTTATTTAGAGATATTAGTTTTGTTTTTTAAAAAACTTTTCCTGCATAGTTTCTGTCCAGTTGTAATTTTTTTTTTTTTAACTTTTTCTGGCTTAGTCGGATAGCAGAGCCCATGGCAAACAGTTGTGTGCTTGAGGGCGGGTGGATGAGACAGAGCAGGGGGGCAGGAAGGAGGGGCCCTGCCAAGCCACGTGGAACTGAGTGAGGCTGCCGACTGCAGCATGGAGCTGATTTGGTGGGCAGTCCTAATTCGCCGGATGGTCCTGGGAAGGGGGGCAGAGGCCCCACAGAACCCCGGGCAGGGCCCAGGGTGCCGAGGCCCACAGCTCACCTGTGGGAATTGGAAAGTGCCCCCTGGAACTGCTATGGGGCCTCGTTGCTCATACTAGAAGCTTTGTGTGGGCATCTGAGGCCTTTTATGTCCATCCACTTCTAAAATGTGGCTGAGAAGCCAGCCAGAGCCCAGGGTGAGTGGTGACTCTGACTGGGCCTCTGTGGACAGACGTCTGGCTGCACTGCTGTGTGGTGCCTGTGCCTTCAGGTGGCTTCTCCTTAGTGCCGAAGAGGCCATTTTCATTCTCTCTGAAGTTGGGTTTGGGAGGCTTGCCCTTGACCCGCCTGGTTTGAATCTGGGGCCAGAGGCTTGGCTGTGCCTGCTGACCTCTGTTCAGAGACCTTTCTCACTGCTTTGAGAAAAGAAGCCCCAGCACTTCTTTGTCGGAGGCAGCTGTGGAGGAGCAGGATCTGTTCCTTAGATTTCCAGCTCCTCCTCTTGTGGGGGACCCTGCATTTCCTGTGTTTCCAGTGGGAAATGGTGGTTCTAATTCCTGAGACTTTTTGGACTCCCACCAGTAAATCAGGCTTTATCTGTTTTCTGGCTTAGCTTTCGGCTCTTATACATTTGCTAAGTCAGTTACTCCTTGTCTGCTGGATTTGGTGCCTTTAAAAGATTCTCTTCTCATTGTCCTAGCAGAGCAAAATGTGTATCCAGTAGTTCACAAAGCTCAGTCCTGGCTTCTCTGGATCCTTACTCATCATTGGACGGTTTCCCCTTTGCTCTCCTCATACCCAAGGAACAGCTGCATCAAGCTGGGTCCTGTGGGCTTTTCATAGAGGAAAGCATGGAGGGGAAGCCCTTTGTCCTACGTAACCTGTTGTTCTAGGGCAGGAGCCTGCAGGGCAGGTGTGATGTCCAGGCAAATGAGTTCACCTTTCAGGCTGAGAGCAGCCAGGCAGGAAAGCCTAGGGACATGCAGGCCACTTTTGAGGGAGTGACTGCAGAGGTGGAATGGAGTCACCATGTCAGAACTGTAGATGAGCCTGGAGGGAACACAAATCCTTTTTGGCAGGACTCTGCCCTGGGCTTGGGGCAAGTTACCTGATCTCTCTGCACTTGGTTTCTTCTAGAACCTCAGGTTAGGATTCTGTGTGTCCATCTGTCACTCTGTGCATTGTGATTTTCCTTCAGCAGCAGCTCCACTGAAAGGGTGCCCAGTGAAAGTTAGAAGCTTTCACACCTTGGGTGTTGGGGAAAACCCACCTCCGAGAGGAGTCTGACTTTTTATGGTCAGCCAGACTGAGTGAGGGGCTTGCTACCTTTTGATTTGGGCTTAATGTTGCTGGTGGATGGTCTTTGAACCTACTACAAATCTGCTTTTGTTTGATCCACTTTCCAGTATTGGAGTTTTCAGGGCATGACCACTTTGGAGTCTCTGCTCCCTGGAGTCTCTGCTCCCTGGGGTGAGCATCTTCCATTTCCCCAGCCTCTTCCTCTGGTGCATTTAGGGACCTGTCTGGCCTCCCAGTGGGCTTGCTTTGGGCAGTGTTCCTACTCTTCTCTCAAGGGTGCCTGACAGTGCCCAGGAGTTTTCCAAGTTTCCTGCCCACTTTGCAGATGTGAATGCAGTAGAGTATCTCAGTTCCCAAGTCTGTTGTCCACTGTTGGCTCCTGTTCTTACTGCCATCTACATCATCTAGCTTTTCCTACTATGTTCTCAAGTAGAGTGGAGTGTGAAATCCGCGAACTAGCTTTATGCCCTTGTAAAATTCACAAATAACATCTCCAAACCTTGCTTGTTGTGTCCTTTATTGTGGGCTTGTGTTTTTATATATTTGGCTTTCTGTCTTTGTGGGTTCTGCATCCACAAATTCAACTGTTGTGGGTCAAAACTATTCAGACAAAAATTGCTTCTGCCCTTACATGTACAGACATTTTTCTTGTTATTATCCCTAAACAATACAGTGTAACGACTATTTACATAGCATTTACATTATATCGGGTACTATAAGTAATCTAAAGATGTTTTAGCAGTGGTCCCCAACCTTTTTGGCACAGGGTCTGGTTTTGTGGGAGACAAATTTTCCGCTGAGCTCAGGGGGTAATGCAAGCATTGGGGAGTGACTATAAATACAGATGAAGCTTTGATTGCTTGTCTGCTGTGCAGCCCGGTTCTGACAGGCCACTGAATGGGGGCGAGGGGCTCCTGATTTAAAGTACACAGAGGATGTGGATAGGTTATATGCAAATATGTCATTTTATATAAGGGACTTGGGCATCCTCCGATCTCGGTATCTGTGGGGGTCCTGGAACCCATCGCTCCAGGATACCAAGGGACTTCCTGCGTGTGTGTAAAATTACAGACAGCTCCTAACCTTTTCTGCTTTCTTTGTTGCAGGGCTGTGTGTGGGTGTGTGTGTAAAATGACTAGCACATAGCAGATGCCTGATAGGTAATGTCTATTATTTTCCGTGCTAGCTGTGTAGATGGAACCCTACTTTCTCGTTGATGTCCAATAGTGTTTTGCCCGTAGCCTCCAGGAGCCTCTCCCTGGTGGTTCTTGCTCTGACATTTTGGGGAGGGGTGTGAGACGAAAGAGATCCTGGAAATCCTGGCTCGGGTCACTCGGATCCCTCGCCCGCCCGCCACAGGTCAGGAGATTGGTTTGCCGGCGGCACGCCTGACCCGCGGTGGGCCCACCACCCGGCGCGTGCTCCGTATGTGGTTGATCGAGTGGACATGGAGGATTTTCTGCATCGAGAGAGCGGCCAGGTTGCGTGTTCTTGTGGATTAGGTTGGAGGGGGCTGTGGGGGAAGGGAAGACGCGATGCAGGGAGCAAGAGGTTCTTCAGGGTTGCCATGAGAACCAGGGATCCGGGGATTGGGCAGCAGAGGGCCCCCGCTGGGCCTCGGGGCGTGGCCGCGTCACATGGGTCTGTCTGGTCCCGGGGTTCCCGTGGTGCGCAAGGACCCGGCCGCGTCCCTCGTTCTCCCGGTCCTCAGGGGTGCCCGGTCCCCTGGAAGCCGAGGAGGACGGTCGCGGACAAGGGCCCGGCGCAGCTGGACCGGCCTGCGGACACCTGTGCCGAGATGGGGGTGGGTCCAGGCGGGCATGCTCGGGAGGCGGGGCGGTGAGGCACCCTTGCGGGGATGGCGTCCCCGGAGGCGGCGTTGGTTCGCTTGGCGTGTTAGCGCGCGTTCGCTTCGTGTCCCTGGTCGCTCTGGCCCGGCGATTCGGTTTTCTACGCCGTAGGCCCCTGGTTGGGGCGGAGCCGTGGAGAACCGGAGCGAGCCACGTGTCCGAGCGCTGTCCATGCGGAGCGCTGTCCACGCGCCGGGCACTGCCGGGCTCGGAAGCCCTCCCCGGGCCGGTAGCGCGCACGCAGCGACCCCGTGCGGCAAAGGCTGCGGTAGCGGGTTCTCCAGGTACGCAGGTGGGCTCCGACCTCGGGAAAGCGTTGGGGGGGTGGGGGTGAGGGGCGGCCGGCCAAGGTCGCGGCGATCCGGCCGCGAGGGTCAGCGCGCCACGGTCAGCGCTCCGCTGTGCGGCCAGGCCGCGGCGGCCGGCAGTTCGCCGGGAGCTCGCGAGCGCGAACGCCTGGCGGTCTCGGCCGCGCGGTGCCGCCGCTTGCCGCCGGGCTCGCCTGCAGTCCGGGATCGCGAGAGCCTCTGTTGGTGTTCGCCGTAGGACAGCATTATGTAACCATTTTTAATCTTAATTCTTTAATATTATGTAACAAGTAGTAACTGTGCCCACATAAATCTGTAAGTGGAACTCGGAGACAGAGCATCCGCTCTCAGCCAAGTGGTGGGCAGCGGTGTGGGAACCAGCCTGGGAAATGAAGAGATACGGGCATCCGGGGTAACCAAACCTTTTTTCTCGGTTAAAAAATGGAATACCAGGGTCTGCCTGGATGTCTTTTAAACCTCGATGGCGTATGGCTCGGCATAAAAGTCTCGGAAAAAAACACATTTTGTCATATTGCATCTTTATCCATAAAAACCTACTCCATCAAAGGAAATACCAGTTAATGAGAATTGAGCAGTGAGGATTTTGCCATTGGTTTCACGTTTTTAATGGGGTTCCACAAATTATCCTCCCGTACTCGCAGGTCTTCCTGGCCTTCCATCTTCGGAAAAACATCACCTGTTTACACGTTGACTGTCCCTTTCATCAGCTGCCATTTTTCTATTGATGGCAGGAGTCCCTGCTAGTGTATTGATAGGAGGCCTGGACGGAGGAGCAGGCACTCAGGTCGCTTCTGGCTGGGGTCACTGCTCTCTGCACTAACGAACATTCTTATTCCTGGGCCATTGAGTAAAAACTGGGTGTTTTTCATCCTCAATGTCTTTAAGTCTGAAACGCAGTGAATGACTATAGGGATTTTGACCTGTTGGTGGCCAGGGAGCTCGGGCACTACCTTTATTCAGCTGCATGTCTCTGTGCCTTTGCTTTCAGCATCAATGGCTGGGCTGCCCTTGTTAGCAGGGGGAGCGGGTCCCACACGTTCCCTCTTTAACCCGGCCCCCCACTGCTCGGCAGATTGGGTGAGAATGGGGGAGGAGGTGGGCAGGGAAGAGGGGGCTTCCTGGGATTTTTTCTTTCCTTCATCAGTCCAGAGAAGAAAGGTAGGACGTTTCATACTTAGCTTCCAGGCAACTGTGCCCTGAAACATGGCGTAATTGTGGGGTAAAGTGTGAGATCATGGTGTGGACTTAGGGTTGAATCTCTGTTGTGTTTCTTGCCCCTCCCTATGTCTGGACCCATGAAACAGGGAAAATAGTTCCTGCCTTGCAGGATTGAGAATGTTGTACACAAACTGTGGAAAAAGGCAGTAGATGGAGTTAATGGCAGTTTCACTCCCAGCTGGAGGGGGATGGGAGAAATTCCAGATTGGTAGAATAAAAATGCGAGTTATTTTTATTCCTAAACCCGCTCCTAAGGATTTCCATCACCAGTTACTCCTCCAGCAGTCGTGTAATTACCACCCAGAACTGGGCTTCTGAACTTTCAGAGAACACTGCATCTTTTGAATTTTAGAATTAGGTGACATTTAGGCGACAGTCTGAATTCACTGACGTAAAACCCTTGTGGTCCTATAAAAGCCAGGCAGTTTCGTGGAGTATGTACTTGCGACTTAGTAAGGATGCCTTAGGAAATTCATTTGAACTAGCCCAGTTTTATGCTTCTCGATTTGGGAGGTTGTGCTCTGATGATGCCTAGGTGTCAGAGTACCCACATGTTGAGGTGTGACCTCTGAACACCCACTGCTCCATGTGTCTCCTGAGACTCTGCTGGGCTCAAGAAATGGAATCCATCATCTCTGTGAGGCACTCCAGGTTATTTACTTGTTTTCTGTCTTTCTCCTCTTTTTCTTTTTTTTCCCCTTTCTTTTTTTCTTTCTTTCTTTTTCTTTTTCTTCTTCTTCTTCTTCTTTTTCTTTTTTTTTTTTTTTTTTTTTTTTTTTTTTTTTTTTTTTTTTTTTTTTTTTTTTTTTTTTTTTTTTTTTGTACTTTTTGTCGTCCTGAGGGTTAAACTCAGGAACTCAGGGCCTTGTGTATGGCATGTACTAGGTCAGTGTGCCACCCTGAGCGACACCCCTTTCCCCCTTTTTATATTTTATTTTGAGACAAGCTCTCTCTAAGTTATAAAGGCTACCTCTGGCCTCAAACCTCACTTTCTGCCTCAGCTTCCCACATCGCCGGGGTCGCACATGTGTGCCTTGATGTACAGCTTATACCAGGTGATTCTTACTGTGCACTAAGCTGGGGAAGAGATGCTGAGTCTGGGTCTTGTAACCATACAGGCTTCTGGGGATTAGGTCAGAAAGTTGGCATCTCCAGGCTGGCAGACTGCTTGCCTAACTGGGGGAAGAGGGCAGAATGAGGAGTGGCGTGGAGGCAGTCTGAGGCCTCCGGACCCTGGGAGGTCTGGGAACATGTGTCATAAGAGGCCTTTGTGAGGGCCTTCTGTTCTGTCTATTTCATCATACTTAAAAAAAGGAGTTGGCCGTGTCCCCAGGGCTCACCCAGCCCCACCCAGTGCTGGCAGTTGGCATGGCCACTCATCGCATCTAAAATTGGTGTGATGGACCGTATTTACTCATAGTCCATCGAATTCACTGCAGAAGGTGCCTGACTTGGGATGGTCTGACTTGCGATTCTTCAGCATTGTGATGGTGTGAAAGCAATATGCATTCCCTAGAAACCGTACTTTGAATTCTGAGTTTTGATCTTTCCTGGGCTAGTGATATGTGCTACAATCCTCTGTTGTGATTCTTGGCAGCAGCAGCGAGTCACAGCTCCAAGTCAGCCATGTGATCATGGGGAGAAACAACGGACACTCCATAGTGTGCCGAGCTGCTGCGGTGCTCTGTACGTTGGGTGTGTTAAGGGCATTTCAACTTAGGGTCTTTTGACAGTAAATGTGGGTGTGCAGGGACATCACCCCATTGTGAGTCAAGGAGTATCTGTACCTGGAAATGGCCCACAAAGTCCTAGCCCCGTACCAGACCCTTTCCATGAGGGTTTATTCTGATTTGTTCAAGGAAAAATCTCCCCCTTCTCTGTTCCCCTGTGCAGTGGGCTTTGTTCCTTGCAAGGCTGTTGGAAGTAAAGGGGCAGGAAATTGCCGAGTCCTGGCTGGGACGAGGGCCCGTCGGCATTTATTGGATCCGTTGGCAGCTTCTTTCCTTCTTTTCCTGGCCTCCTTGGATAGGGGGTCCAGAACCTTCTACCCCGGGACATTCCTGGTCTGTGGAAATTTGCTTGCAGGCATCTAGAGGCATCTGGGCTGAACTGAAGATGCCCCAGGCTGAAACCTGATACTCAGAGAGAAAATCCTACATACACAAATGGCACTTTTAAGTCACGTACACATGCTTTCCGTCCTCCTCCGGGCTGGCCTGGGAGCCAGCTTATAAGCCTTGTCGGAGTAGCTCGGCTGGCTCCAGGAGAGCTGTTTGCTTTTGCCACCGACGGCCACGCGGCTCCGAGCAGTTGCTCTCAGCACTTATGTGAGGTGAGCATGGCGGGGAGCCTTCTGAAGGCTTTCGACAGGGACCCTCCTGCCCCTCATTCCACAGATGTCTGAGGAGCCAGGCTGTCTCCTCAGTCTGTTCCTGCCCCACTGAGATTGAAAATCCTGGAAACCCGTCAGTGTAGGGAAGGAGAGCAAGCAGAGAGGTGGCTGGGGATGACTCAACAGTAAAGCATAGGAGTAAGGGGCCCCCCCTACACCGTAGGGTGAATTCCACGACCCCCAGAGGATGCCTGGCTGTGTGGGGAGCACAACCGGGCCAGTGGGCTTTCTGTTGCCATAGCAAGACTCCAGCAAACCAGCTTGAAAAGAGGAAAGATATTTTGGCTCACAACATCAGGGGTTTGAGGCCACAGTTGCTTGGCCCAGTTGCTGGAGGGCCCCGTGGCAGCGCGAAACAGCGCAGCACAGCACAGCGTGGTGGGGAGGGTGTGGTGAGCAGAGCTGCTCCCTTGTGGAGGCCAGAAAGGGGGTGGAGAGAGACAGACGGGGAGAGAGGAGGAGGGGGGAAGAGAGAAGACGGGGGGGCGGGGGGAGAGACAGAGAGGAGAAGGAGAGGGAGAGAGAGAGAGGAGAAAGGAGAAAGAGAGGAGAAAGGAGGGAGGAGAGGAGAGAGGGGGAGAGAGAGAAGAAGAAAGAGAAAGAGAAGTGGAGGGAGAAGAGTATGTGAGGGAGCAATATCTTATAGCCCCTTCAAGGGTGCACTCTCGGTGACCTGAAACTTTCCACTAGCCGCCATCTTTTAGAGGATTTCTACCACTTTAACATGTGGGCCTTTGGGAAACATTCCAGATCAATCTGTAGTGGTATGGAGCTCTGTATATTATATTTTTTCCTACACATGCATACTTATGATAAACTTTAATTTATAAATTAGATACAGCTTTATTTTTTTCTGGAATTTTCATTTTTCTTCTCTTTCTTTGTTTCTTTGTTTCTTTCTGTGTTTTTCTCTGTGTTTCTAACTTGTCTTTCTTGTACCTGGATTTTGAACCCCGGGCCTCACACATATTTTGCAAGTGCTCTGCCACTGGGCCATACCCTCAACCCGTTTTTATTTTTCATTTTGAGTCAGGGTCTTGCTGAATTACGCAGGCTGCCTCTGGCCTCAATCTCACAATCCTCCTTCTTCTGCCTCCTGAATCACTAAGATTACAGGCATGCGCCACCATGCCCAGTTATTTCTGGAATTTTCCGTTTAATATTTTCAGATGTCAGTTGACTACAGATCACCGAAACCACAGATATTGAAACTATGAGAACCGAGTGTGGTGGTGCAGGCCTGTAATCCCAGCAACTCAGGAGGTGTAGAAGGCAGAAGGATCGCAAGTTCAAGGCTCAGAGGCAGCCTGCGTAATTTAGCAAGACCCTGTCTTAAGATAAAAATAAAAAAGGAGCTGGGTGCACAGTTCAGTGGTAGAGGACTTGTATAGTATGTATGAGGCCCTGGGTTCAGCCCCCAGTACTGCAAAAGAAAAACAAAAACAACACCAAAAAAATTAAAAAATCCAAAACTATGAGTAAGGAAGGAAGGGACTATTGCAGTGATTATTAATATGTATTTTCACTTATTTATTGTCTTGAAGGGAGCTAGCACATTTAAGTTCTGATGCAAGTTAAATATTACCAGTGTTAATATTTAACATTGTTACACTATTTGAAAATAGTGCTCTTTCAGCTCTTATACGCTTGTGCCTCTCCTAGGGGTCATGTTCAAATGCAGTTTCAGTAGGTGGGGTGTGGTGCGGTATGGACCCTTGAGAGTCTGCCTTTCCAGCCAGCACCATGGCGAGGCCGTCCTGCTTGTCAGGGACCTGTGCTTTGTGCAGTAAGGTCTTAGTGCAGTTGCCTCCATTTTAGCTTCAGTTCCTTTTCTCTAGAAATTCTCTCCACAGCACACCTCACCCTTTAAGAGCTATTATTAATAATGCTATTACTTAATCCTGGAGATGCTGCCAAGACTTCCCTGTGATTAGTCCTATATTGTTCTAAGTGATATTCATAAGTGTGTCCATGTTTTATTCCTATTGTGAGCATTTGAGGTGTCCTGCTTTGATACTTGCTTGGATTTCTGTGGGCTTTCTTTGGTGGCTTTTCTTTTGTTTAGGATGGTAGAACACTTTTAGAAAGGTCTGAGACCTTTTGAGTCTTGAAGGGATTGGAAAGCCCTGTCTTTATCTCTTAGATGATTTTTCTTTTTAATTGCAGTGCTGGAGGTGGAACCCAGGGCCTGGTGCACGGTAACCACATGCTCTGCCGCTGAGCTGCCCTCTCAGCCTGTCGCCTGCCTTTTAGGAATGTAGCCTCTGTATTCGTGTTAAGTTTGCACACGCCAGCACCTCCCTTCTCCGGAGGTCCCTGCTTAGTGCCTTCCTATCTCAGTATCATAGGTGAGAATCAGGAAGGGCCTCCAAGCTGTAGAAAGAAATGGCAAATATGGCACAGTGAGGCTGTGCACTGGGCCTTTGCCCTGTCTTCTTCAACATGAGTTTTACCATGTCCTGGGAAGTGGCATGGGTTGTCTGGTTATTGTCCTCTTAGGAGAGGTGACATCAAATGAGCTTTCATCTTGCTTGTACCTAAGAGCCTGCATTCTCTGTGTAAGGACCCACTCTGAATCACCCCTTAAGTGCCAACTTTTGAAAAGTTCTGCCACTGAAATCTTTCCCTGATAATTAAGGTATTACTGAATTTTTATATTTGTGCCTTTTCTAGTTGCTCAGTAAATGCCTTGATGTACCCCATGGGACTTTGGACTCCATTTCTCATCATGTTGTGATGTAGGGCAGCATAGTGCTTCCTGGACGTTAGAAGCTCCTACATGACCAAGTCATCAGTATCAAGACAGCTTAGAAACAATGGATTCAGATCGGGTTCTTTTTTTTTTTTTTTTTTTTTTTTACAGTACTGGGTATTGAACCCAGGGTGTTGCGCTTTGCAAGTGCTGGACCACTGAGCTGTACTCTCAGCCCTTTTTTTTTTTTTTTTTTTTTTTTACTTTTTGAGAAAGGGTCTCCCTAAATTATGCAGACTGGCTCTGGTTTTGAACTTGCGATCCTCCTGCCTCCATCTTGGGAGTTGCTGGGATTACAGGCGTACGCCACAGCCCCTGGCCAGGTTGGGTTCTTCATGGCAGTACTTTCTGGAATGTTAGTGTTCCATGGTGTACTGTAACACTCCAGAGGGAGTATAGACTATTGTGGTTCCCAGTTTAGGGGGCATAGGATCCCTTTTTTGCTGGTTATTACAGGGCCTGGCCTTTTGTGGAGTCTTCTCTCTTAAAAAAAGCAACTTCGTTGGGGTATAATTCACATAGCGTACAATTCACCCATTCACAAATATGCAGTTTAATTACACTTAGCATATTCACAGATGTGTGCATTTAGTGTATGTGTTTTTATACACACTTACTGCTATGGTCTGACTCTGTCCCTCCAAGTGCGTGGGGTGAAAGTTACTGGCCAGGATGATGGTATTGGAAGGTGGATCCCATAGGAGGTGGTTAGACTTCAATGCAAAGGCCTCATGAATGGTAATCGGGCTCTAATAAAATGCCTGATGGAAGGGAGCTGCTGTCTTCTGTTCTTCTGCTATGTGAGGGTAAATGTTTGCCCCGGTGGAGGAGACAGCAGCAAGGGGCCACCTTGGAAGCTGAGCACAGCCCTCAGAGGACACCAAACCTGCCAGTGCCTTGACCTTGGACTTCACAGGGTCCAGAACTGGAAAAAAAATATTTATTGTTTTTCTATATTACCTTGTCTGTGCTAGCAGACTCAGCAGTATATAATAAGTATAGCAGCCCAGGCAGACGGAAGAGAAATTTGTGCCAAGAATGGGGTATTTCTGTAACTAATACCTAAAAATGTAGACGTGGCATTGGAACAGAGTAAGGAGTTGAGGCTGGAACCATTTGGCTATGCGTTCTAGTAAAAACCTGGAAGCCTTGAATGGAGAGTTCAGGGTGATTCTGGAGAGGGCTCTGAGTAAGAGCTGAGGAGAGAGCCTCAGTCTTCTGAGAAAGTATCCAAGTAGTCCCCAGCAGAACGCTGGTGGAAACCGGGACAGTAAACGCCCTTCTGGTGAGGTTTAGACAGACATAGGAATGTCCTTTTAGAAAGTGGAGGAAGGTCTGGGCTTGCTAGAAAGTGGCAGAGACCTGGCTGTGTGGTGTCTGGGCCCTAGGGCTTTGGAAGGCAGGATTAAAGAGCGATGAATTAGGGTATTTGGTGGACAGAATCTCTTAAGCCACGTGTTCATGGTGCTGCACGGCTTCTCTTAGAAGCGCTATAAAGGGAGGGACGGAGACGAGAGAAAGGAGTTAAAGATTGGAGTTTTAAAGATTTGGAAAATTCGCAGCCTGGCCAAATTGTTAAAAGCATGTTTGGGAGAAGACAGGGAGAGTGTGGCCAGACAACACTTTGTCGTGGATATGGGTGGAAGAGGATTCTGTTCATATCTCTGTAGAAGGAGCTACGCCTGCAATCCCAGAAACTCGGAGGTGGAGGTTGAAGGATCCCAAGTTCAAGGTCACAGATGGCCTGTGTAATGTAGTGAGACCCTCAAAATAAAAAGTAAAAAGCGAGTGGAGGGTGAAGCTCACACTTGTAGGCTTGCAAAGAATGTGGGAGGCCCTGTGTTCAACCCCCAGTATTAAAAAAAAAAAAAGCATCCACTATGTGGATCACCTCTTCTTCTTAGTAGCATCTCTGAAAAAATGTGCCACCCAAATCTTTCATTGGCTAATGAAGACTCTATTGAATTTTTGTACTTGTGCCTACTCTAGGAGGCGGGAATAGATAGAAGGAAGCCAGCGCTATGCATTAAGGCAGTAGAAGAGTGACCTCGAAGGCATTTTGGAGAGTGTCCAGGCTGCCTCTCCCACCACCAACCCAGGGTGCCAAGGCCCAAGGGACAGAACTGTCAGAGGAGGGGCTCAGATGCCTGCAGGATGCCCAGGGCCACCTGAGTCAGCTCCCTGAATTCTAATGCAGTACTCCTGGGTGTCTGCCAGGGGTGACTCCAGCAGGCACAGAGACAACAAGTACCACTGCCTCCTGAGGTGCAGGTGGCCATGTGCTGCTAACTATTTGAGTCTTGGTCTCCAGGTGGAAGACTGCCATGGAGGCAAGGCCACTGCAGCATCCCCACTAGATAATGCCTGATGGAGCAAGGGGACAGGGCGCTCTGCAAGGAGCCCCTCTGAAACCAACGCCTTGTGGTGCTGTAGTGGCAGAGTCATCCCTGAGATCTGTAACTTCAGAGCCACTAAGCATGCAACACCAGCCAGAGTGTGTGAATCAGGTCCTTGTCACTGTAGCAGAAAAATCAACCAAAACAAACTTATGGAGGAAGAGGTTTATTGGAAGTTCTTAGTTAGAGGATCAGTCCATCATGGCAGCAAGGCACAGTGGCAGGCAGCCATCTAGACAGGCAGCCGGGCCTGTGGCAGATGACCTCATAGCATCACCTGGCAGGAGGCAGAGAACAACCAGGTTCTGGGTGAAAAAAAAAATCTCCAGAGGCCAGCTTTCAGTGACCACTTCTGTAAAACTGAGTCCCACCTCCCAAATCTATGACCTCCATGAACAGCGCCACCAGCTGGGGATTGAATGTTAACACACTTGGCCTTTGGTGGCCATTTTATATTCAAACCACGACACTGGCAGAACCAGTCTTAAACTACAGGGACCTGACTCCAACCCATGAGCACTGTTGGGTGGGCAGTGCCCAGTCAAGAATTGGAGACAGGAACTGCTCCCCTCTTCACTCACAAGCCTTAGGACTCAGCCCCCACTGTGTCCAGAGGTGGGACATGGAGTCAGAGATTGTTCTCTAGCTTTAACGTTTGCCCTGTTGGGTTTTGGATTTGGCTGGAACTTGTTAGCCCTGTCTTTTTTCCTTTTGGAATGGAAATGTCTGTCCTGTGCCGGTCACTGTGTTGAATTTGGAAGCACATACCTTGCTTGACTTCACAGGTTCACAGCTGGAAACATTTTGTTTCAGGATGAAACACACCTTTGAATCTTGCTCAGAAAAGATTTAGATGATATTCAGAGGAAGTTCTGAACTTCAGAATTTTGAGTTGATGCTGCAATGAGAGAAGACTTTGGGGGATCTTGGGTGGAATGAGTGTATTTTGTCTGTGAGAACAACATGGATTTAGGGACCTGGGGGGCCAGAATGCTATGATTTGAGTGCTTGTGTCCCCTCCAGAATTCTCAGTGAGCTGTATTCACCAATGCAACTATTGATAAGTATGGCCGGTAGAAGCTGGTAAGGTCATGGAGGCCTCTACCCTCATGGATGAGTGACTGCTTTTTGGTTTTTTTCTTTCTTTGTTTCTTTTCTTTTCTTTTTTTTTCAGTACTGAGGGTTATTGAACCCAGGGCACTCCACCGCTGAGCTGCTCCACTAGCCCTGTTTTTATTTTTTATTTTGAGATGAGTCTTGCTATATTGCACAGGCTGCCTCTGGACTCAAACTCGCAGCCCTCCTGCCTCAGCTTTCCAAGGTGCTGCTTGCGATTACAGGTGTGTGCCACTGTGCCCAGCTTGAATGAATGCACTTATAAAAGGGCTGGAGTGAACTGGCTGGGATCCTTCTTTTGCCCTTTTGCCTTCTTCCTTGTGAGGACATAGTGAAAAGACCCCCTCCAAATGCTGGCACCTCGATCTTGGACTTCTAAGCCTAAGCCTAAGAACTGTGAGAAATAGATTTCTTTTCTTTATAAATTACCCATTCTCAGGTATTTTGTTATAGCAGCACAAAGAAACAAAGACATACATGCACATATTTTACATCTAGTGTCTAACTAATATATGTGCAGATTTATGCAACCACTACCACAGTCAATCTGGGAGTCATTTTATTACCTCAAAAAGAACAACTTCATGACCATGTATCCATTAGCTTTCAACATCACCTACCCACCCCCAACCTACCTCCCACCTAGTCACCCCTTTCCAATCTAAGATAGTCTACATCTGTTTCTACAGATTTTCCTGACCAGAATACTTCAGGTAAGTGGATAATGTGGTATTGGTGACCAGCTTCCTTCACTTAGCACAGTGGTTTCAAGGTTCATCCATGTAGTAAAGGTTTCTTTGCCTTGTTCCTTTTTATGACTGCTTAATGGTCCACTGGATGTATATAATAACACTGTTTATCCATTCAACTGTTGATGGATATTTAGGCTGTTTCTACTTTTGGCAATGGTGGATAATGCTTTTATGAACATTGCTATACAGGTATCTTGAGGTTTTTGTGATATATATCTAGATTTGGAATTGGTAGATCATGTGATAATTACATCATGCTTTTTGAAGAACTTAACGGTCTTTTCTGTGGTCACTGCACCACTTAATATTCTCACCAGCAATGCAGGAGGATTCTAACTTTTCTACTTATTTTCTGTTTATTATTATCATTATTATTACTGTGCTCCTTGTAAGTGTGAGGTGGTATCTCAGCATGGTTTTTATTTGCATTTTGGTGTTGAATTGTAGGGATTTCTCATTTGTTGTTGTTGTTAGGTGCTCTTGAGTGGGGTGTGACTCCTAGGAACCCTGATAGGGTTTTCAATGGTTGATTATTTCAGATTGTTTGGCAGTGGATTGCCACGTCCTTCTCTATTTTTGTGGTGTTGGGGATTGAACTTAGTTCCTCAGAGAATGCAGGGTGGCACTCTGCCAACTGAGCTAAATCCCGTCCCCTTGGGATTTTTCATATATTCTGAATATTAGTCCTCTATCAGGTATATGATTTACAGCTACATCATCCCTTTCTGTGGATTATCCTTTCACTGTCTTGAGAAGTATCCTATGAGGCATAAAGTTCTTGTTTTTTTTCTTTTTTTTTTTTTTTTTTAAATGAAGTCCATTTTATTTTGTTCTTTTGTAGCCTGTGCTTTTGGTGTCATAGCTAGGGAATCATTATCAAACCCTCATCATGAAGATTTTTCTTACATTTTATTTGGTATCAGTCAGTTAGTGCATTGCTATGACAGAGAAACCAACTGAAGTATGGAGGGGAAATATTTATTCATGGCCCTGCTAGAGGATCAGTCCATAATGGCAGTGGGGCAGGCATGGCAGTGGTAGGCGGCTAGGCAGGCTTAGCAAGGCCTCCTATCTTGGTGGATCAGGAGCTGATAGTGACCAGAGGCAGGGCTCTGGGTAAAACATCCAAAGATAAGCCCCCAGGATGCCGCTCCTGCAAACTAGAATCCCACCTCCCAAAGTTCCATAAGCTCCCAGAACAGCGCCACCCACTGGGAACCCAGCGTTCAAGCACATGACCATAGGGGAAAATTTAGGTTCAAACCATAATATTTTTGAAGAATTGAATACAGATCATCTTATTTTAATTTTACTTATTCCTTTCCATGGGCTGGGATTTAGCTCAGTTGATAGAGTGCTGCTGTGCAGTCTCTGAGGTCCCGAGTTCAATTCCCAGCACGGCAAAAATGGGAGAAGGACCTGGCAATCCACTCCTAAGACAATCCCGAAACAGTCAGCCATTGAAAACCCTATGAGGGTCGCTGAGTCGGATACGGACTCGATGGCACCTAACAACAACAACAACAACAACAATTCCTTTCCACACTGAGTACCTTTTGTGATTATACTTTCTTGTTTAATTGCTCTGGCTAGGACTTCAACTACTTCATTGAATAGAAATAGCAAAAGCCAGAATCTTTTCTTGTTCCCAGTCTTAAAGGAAAAGCTTTCACTTTTTCACTGTCGAGTATGATGTTAGCAGTGGGTTTTTCACAGTACCTAGCACATTGCATGGGAGAAGGACCCAGCAACCCACTCCCCAAAATCAATCCACCATTGAAAACCCTATGAACAGCAGAGAAGCACCGACAATAGTGTTTCATCTGTCGTACATAGGGTCGCTATGAGTCGGATACTGACTCGAGGGCACCTAACAACAACAACAACAGCACATTGTAGGTTAATAGATATTTTATTCCCTTTTCCTGGGGGAGATTTTCAAGAAATAGCCTATATTTTTTCATAGCACTGGGACTCTTGGATTCAGAATGATCTAGAATCCTAGAACTACAAGGTGGTTGAGAAGTTGAAGAACACAGGTGATATAATACTGTCCTGTATTGGAATATCAGTTCTTTTATTTCCAGGTGAGGCCATTTTGTAGCTTGGAGTGTTGTAGGGGAAAGGCCTTGAGTTTTGAGTGGTGTTGTAGTTTGAATATGAAGTGTTCCCCACAGGCTCATGGGTTCAAATCTTGGCTCCTAGCTGGTGGAGGTATTTTGGGAGATGGTGGTGGTATTTTGGGAGATGGTGGAAACCTGAGGATGTGGGGCCTAGGTGGAGGAAGCAGATCACAGGATCTTGTTCCTGCACCTTTCTGTCTCTGTGTCCTGGCTGCCATGAGGTAAGTAACTTTGCTCCACCACACCCTTCAGCTGTGGTGCTTGGCCTCAGCACAAGTGTACAGCTGTGGAGCCAGCCACAGGCAGAAACCTCCGAAACCATGAGCCCAAAGTATTGGAGCCCAAAGTTCCTCCTTTTGAGTGGTTCTCTCAAGTGTTTGTCACAGTGGTGAACAATTAACACGAGTGGCTTTTTGGAAGCAGGGAAGGGGTTGTGTACCATGATTCTCACAACTCTGTTCCTTTTCTTTTCTTTTCTCTTTTCTGTTCTCTTTTCTTTTGTTTTCTTTTTCATCTTTCTCTTTCTTTCTTTTTTTATTTCTTTCTTTCTTCTTCTGTCCCTCCCTCTTTCTTCCTTCCTTCCTTCCTTCCTTCCTTCCTTCCTTCCTGCCTTCCTTCCTTCCTTCCTTAGGTATCAAACCCATGGCCTTGCACATGCTGGGCAAATGTTGTGCAATGGAGCAACACCCCAGCCCTGTTCATTTTATAATTTCTCAAAATGGCTGAGACCGTAGACGTTATGACAAGGGTGAGGGAGGTTATCCCCCGAATGGCTGTGCACCCCCATTGCAGTTTCCTTTGGTCCCTGTGGACACCCATGTGATATTCAGGTAGGTTGACTTAGTAACAGTCTCTCAGGGTCTGCTTTGGCTTCCCGAAGGGGAGAACTTTCCACCCCGTGGCATACAGACTCCACAGGCACAGAGGTGCGTCTCACGTTCTCGGGTCAGAAATAGATGGTTGGGCAAGTGTTGGACTCGGTGCCAGGAATGGAAACCCAGCCCCGGGCAGAGTGCGGGGCGCTGCCCGTAGCTTGGGGAGGCCCAGGGTTCCTTCGTCCTGGTCTCTTAGTGTCGGGCAGTTGGAATGGAAGAGCACAGACAGCTGGGTCGGTACATGTTGAGCACAGCTGCCCTTCTGTGGTTGGAGGACCTAATCTTAGGCACTGACATGTGCTGTTGAGTTTGGCCCCGCGCTCACACAGGCAGAGGGAAGGTGGGGAAGCGGTGGCCATCTGTGGGTGTGGGCCACCCTGAGGAGGCAGGGTGTCGCAGGCCCTGCTTCTCTGGGCCAGGCCTAGAACTTTGCTTGGAAACTGGAAATACTGGCCGTGTGACATTTTCCTTCTGACGCTCCCCCGCTCCCCACTCCCGCCTGCTCGGCCTGCTCTGGAGGCATCGGAAGAGGCTGGAAGGGACACAGCCCTACGTCTTGCCAGAGTCAACAAGCAGGGTGAGGCCTCCGGAGCACAGTGGAGCCACTTTTCAGAGGCCCTGACCCTCCTGGGACCCCAGCTCGTCCCTGGAGGAGCAGAGTGGAATGAACTGCCCGCCCTGCCCTGTCCTGCTGAGGCGTGGGCAGCTTGCTGCGCTGCATGTGGTCTGGCCAGGTGACGTTCTTGTGTGTGGCAGGTCTCAAGTGAACGGTTCTGGAACGCTGTGTGGTTTTTCAGAAAGTCTTTTTGAGGGAAGAAGTTTCCACGAGGTCTGATTCCATAAAAGCTTTCTCTGCAGAGCTGCGCTGGGCAGCAGCGGCGTCCAAGGGTAGTGGCTTGGCTTCCTGCGGGGTGTTCCAGGGTGTGCATTGAAGTCTTGGGCGCTGGGCAAGGTCTTGGTTCCCAGGGGAGCAGCCCCAGGGCTGGGGGCTGTGGAAGCAAAGGACATCGTGCCTGAAGGAGCGATTGTTAAGCTGTAGGTCCCAGGACCCCTTGACATGCTTAAAAATGACTGAAGACCCGAAAGAGCTGTGGCAGTGTGGCTACAAATACCGATATTTGCCATTTTAGAAATTAATGCAGAACTTTTAGGAGCTCCTCCATTTTAAAATAAGAAGCAGCCTATATTCTGCAAGTATAAAGAACATCATTTATGAAAACTATAATTCTTCTTTTTGTGTGTTTATTTTGATTTTTTTTAAGCTATAATTATTTTCTTGTTTTGATTTTGTTTTTGTAGTCATGGCGGGGGTTGAGCCCAGGCCTCATACCTACTCGGCAAATGCTCTGCCCCTGGGCACACACTATCCCCTATTTTATTTTTTTGTTTTGAGACAAGATCTCGCTAACTTGCACAGGGTGCCTCTGGCGTCGAGCTTCTGATCCTCCCGCCTCTGCCTCCTGAGTCGCTGGATGACCCGCTTATGCCAGTGTTCCTGGCCTATCTATAATTATTTTCAAAATCAAAAGAACTGACCGAGAAGAGCAGCATCGTTTTACCTTTCATAAATCCCTTTAATGTGTAGTTTCAAAGATGGCAGCTCAGTTTTCCTATCTGCATCTGTAGTCTGTCCCATGTTCCATGGCCTCCAGAAAATTCCAGCCTGTACTTAGGAAAGAATAGAAGGGAAGGAAGAGATTGCATCGTAATGTCTCGAGGGCAGTGTTGGCCTCACTGATCCTGGGGGTTTTGCCGCAGGATGTGAGAGCTGGCTCCTTCCGGGCCCAATGGGAGATGTGGGTGATGGTGCCGAAGCCTGGAGTCCAGGTGTCCCTTCTGAGCCCTGGGCCCTGCAGTTCCCCCTAACCGTGAAGGTACAAAAGTGCACAACTGCATTTGTGCCTCAGTTGACCTCTGGCTATCGTGCCAGCCACAGACACAAAGAGACCCTAGGGATACCTGGTCCGCAGTTGTTCAGCACCGTATTAGGGCAACCCTTAGTTCCTCAGGTGTCCAGTATCCTTTTGGGGGCTAAAATTTGGAGCTAGTATGGAAGTGCTAGTCCCAGAGGAAGCCATTTAACACCTTGAGGGCAATTAGTTGAGGTGACCAGCTTCCATCAACCTCAAGGACAGAGCGGACAAGACTGGGGCAGGCAGGGACGTTGGGGGCCCAAGGGAGGCTTCACCCAGCCTGAGTCTGAGGAGCCACGATGAGCCTGCATGGTGAATCCTGTTTGGGGTAGGTGCCGAGACAGAGGCTCTGTCCTCAGTGCCCTTTACCAGCGGAGAGACTAGAGGTTTGTAAGAGAAACTGTGACACCAGCAGACCCTGGTGCCACCCAAGAGTGCTTTAGAGCAAAGCAGAGCTAATCAATGAGTGGGAAGAGCAAAAGGGGTGGTGGCCCTTTGTGCCTGATGCACAGAAGGACTTGGGGTGCGGGGATGGCAGGGTGTGGCAGAGAAAGCAGAGGGCCAGACTCCCACCCCTCAGTGCCTCTTGCCTGCTGCTGTATTTTGGGGTGCACACAGACATGGCTGGGCTGTGCCCCATCAGGAGGCCCCGGGAATCCTGCTGGCACCTTAAGAGCAAAGGTCAACAGCCACAGGTCCCCTTCCAGACCCCTGGGAACAAGCTCGGCTAGAACGTGTTTAAACATTTGCACACCGTTTTTGTAGAACTGATAAAAACGATGGCCGATCATGCATGCCACAAGCTGTTTGTCTTTCCACACTCTCATTCCTGGGTCTTGAGCAATGATAAGGATTGACCACATGCCTGTCATCTGGTGTCCCTTGGCCTGTGGAAACAAGGGTGGGAGCCATCTTGGAGGCAGATGTGTATGAGCCCATGCTGGGGGAGAGGACATGGTGAGCATTCCAGGTGTCCTTGTCAAGTGAATTCATCAGAGTAGCCCATATCTAGGAGTCACAGCAGGTAAGGAAGATTGTCAGGGAGGTAGGGCAACGCATGTAGCTGAGAGCAGAGAGCCCAGCAAGTCAAAGGCCCGGACAAGGCAAGGCCTCCCTCCTGGCACAGAGGAAAGAATACCCCCTTCCTTAGGGTGGGCACTTCTAAACCGAGTGGCCTCTGGGAATTGCAGGCAGGAGCAATGCCCGTCTCTGCTAAACTAGAGCCAGGTAGAAACAGAAAGCAGTGTGGAATCCAGGACTTCACTTCCCATGGTGGTGGTTCCAGGTTGTGATGTGGCACATTGTAGACTCCATTTGGTCTGAAGGAAAAGAGCCCAAGTGCCTGTCTGCTCTGTGTCTGCTACTCTCATGGCACAGCCCACCTCCACGTGCTGGGGGCTGGTGCCGGGTGGGGTGCAGAGCACATGCCTGGGGGCTCACAGATGGAATGGGGTCAGGGCACTGGGAACTGAGCAGTCCCAGCTGAGGCAATACCCCGGGGCTGCTGGGAAGGTGTTTTGGGGAAGCAGAAAGTTTCCTTTCTGGGGAGCTCTGCATCAGAACCCTGCAGCAGAAAGCAGGTGGGCTCCCCTGGGCACGTCACTCAGCTGGTCTCCTGAGTCCCACCAGGCTGTATCCCGGTTACTGTGATTTTTGACATGGAAAGGTTGGGGTAGGATGGGAAAGGAGGTGGCCAGCCTCCCCCAGCACCAGGCACAGCCAGGGTCCCCATCATGGCGGCGGGTGGGGGGGAGGCATTCACCGGCTGCTGAGTCCAATCTACAAGAGACACTGGGTGGCTCAGGCCATTACTGTTACTATCACAAAATACCTGAGCCCAAGTAATTCACAGAGGACACAAGGTCATTTGGCCCACAGCTCTGGAGGCTGGGGAGTCCAAAAGCTTGGGTGAGGACATTTTTGGCGCATCCTAACGTGGCTGTGGTATCACATGGGGACCGAGAGCAAATACTCTAGCTGGAGTTTCTCTTCCTCTCATTAACTCGCTAATTTCCTTGTGGGTCTCCCATCCTCAAGACTTCACATAATCCTAGTTGCCTCCCAGCCCGCCTCCAAATACCTTTAATGTATGAATTTGCAGATTGTTCTCAACACTGGGGGAGACCTCCCCAAAGCAAAGCACCTGGTTGGGACGATGTGAGAACCATCCCTAGGGCCTGGCGGACACACTGGGGGACTAAGCCATCCTCAGCTCTTGGTCTGCAGGGGCTGCCACACCGTGGTTGTGATGGGAGGACTTGGGCCTCAGAGGCAAGCAGCTCTGGGGGCCAGACCAGCAGGTTTTGCTTTGTAAGGAGAGTCCTTGATGTCCATGTGGCCACGTGGCGCCAGAGGAGAGCCTGGGTGCAGGCCAGCGGCTGACTGAGAGAAGCTGTGCCAGGTGGGAGTGGTCCACATTTTTGAGGTGGGAAGCAATAAATGATTCCCCTTGCAGCGGAGTACACTTGCCTGTCCTTGAGCCACAGGACCCAGGGGTCACTTTTGGAACTGGAGGGCCAGGATTTGAAAAGGCCATCAGCCCGGTGCTCTGTCCGGCGGGGTCTCCCACTTCACAAGGCTGGGCTGTTGGGGGGGAGGAAGGGGAAGACTCGGCAAGCTGCTGCAACAGGCTGAGCAAAGGACAAGGAGGACCTGGAACAAGGGATCATTAAAAGCCCTTAAAAATACTGCCAAATGTTAAAAAAGTAACAAAGTAGATTACATGGTTAGATACTTTTTAATGATTATGCCCAGTCTTATTGGACCTGCAATAATAATGCATTTCAGAGCCATTAATAATTGTTTCCTTGCTATGCCTGTTTGGGTGAACCATATGCTTCCATTGTCCTGATTGAAATCTTGAGTTCCTGAGCTAAAGGATCAGGTTACCTCACACATACATTTGTGTACTTTATGCTGAAAACATCTTTCCCATCGCAGTTCTTTATAGAATATGCTGAATGATACAGAGGATGAAAACGTGTGATTATCTAGATGTAAAGTCCTGGTCCTCGAGGTGGGACGAGGATGTATTTTGCATTGTGCTGAGGTGACTTGGCCGGTTTTGATCACAAGCGGTTTTGGTGTGCTGATGCAGGGCTACAGGAGAACGGACTCTACTTCTCCAGGTCTGTTCACTGCTGAGGGAACTGCCTGCCACGCTTGCCTCTCTCCACCCTGCTCCTGCTTGAACACTGTCAGCAATTGTATTGTATAATCTCTCCAGGAGCAGTGCCGTCTCTCCTCCTCACTCTCTGAAAGCTGTGGACATTTGCCTTTTTTCTTTTTTCTTTTCTTTTTCTTTTTATTTTCAAGTCCTCTTAAGGGAAGAGAGATGAGGAAAGAGAAAGGAAAGAAGGAGTAGACAAGACAATAGAGAGCCAAATCCTCCCGCATTTCTGAAGGCAGCCTGTACAGAGCAGACTCTGTGTGGTTAATGTTCATGTGACTTGGCCTGAAGCACTTAATAGGCTCATTGTGTTTAGGTATAGAGCAGGGATTTCTCTGGAATCCCTAGGAGGGGAGGGAGAGCTGCACTCAAGGGCAGAGGGAGAGTCATGGGGATTCTGTGTGGAGATTTCTGGAGAGGGATAGGAAGATCCGAGAGGACAGCGGGGACCGCTGGTTTGAAACTTGACTAAAGCCCTTCCTACTTAGTTGGATTTTAAAATTTGTTAAGGAACTCCTGATCCTTATTTTAAAAACTCAAACCTCAAAGTTTGCAGAGACAGAGATCCCAGTCCTGCCTCCTGTGTTGGGGATGTGGTGCCCCGCCCTTGCATCCATGTCCTTCAGTTTCTTTGGGTCTTTCTTGGTGTGGAATTCGTAGACACAGACCCAGGCAGATTTGGCTCGTCCATCTTTTTTATGGTGGTGGTGTCTTATTTCTCCCTCTTAGCTCTTGGCCTCTTTTATCACGTGGTTACCTTTCACCAACCCTTTGCAAAGCACTTCTTGGGAATTATGCCTTTCCACCCTTGCATGAGGTCAGGACTGTGTTCTTTTTATTTTACCGTTGAGGGAAGGAAGTAGAGGCACAGGGAGGCTGAGCCCTTGGTGAGGCTGCCTCCTTTCCTGAAGCTAGAAGAGGCTAGTTCCAAGCCACCTCAGTGACTGTGTGCTACAGACCCAAGACTGATTGCCACCGTGGCTCTCTGGGGCTATTGCATGCTTTTAATTTTTTTTGCTGTGGTTCTGGGAGGCTGAACCCAAGCCTCACAGATACTTTGAAAGTGCTGTACCACTGAGCTGCACCCCCAAGCCCTTTTCAATTTTTTTTTCTTTAGTCTTGTGTCAGGGTCTTGGTAAGTTGACCAGGATGCTTCTGGCCTCGAACTTGCAATCCTCCTGGTTCCACCTCCCAAGTCGCTGAGATTACAGGTGTGCGCCACTGTACCCACTGTCGAATGCTTTTTGATGGCTGCCTCTGTCTGTTTGGAGGATTGCACTACTCTGTTATGTTTGAGCAGGGTTATGTTGGGACATTGGCTATGTGCTGAGAGATGGAGATACCCCAGTCACCAGGACAGAGGACCCCTGGCCTAAAAGCTGCTGCTTGGTGGAGAAACGACCACAAAATAAGTTGGCAGGAGGAAAGTCAGCAATAGCAGACCTGCTATGTTCCAAAGGGGAAGAGGAAGTCAGAGGTGCAAGATGACCGTGGTGTGGGCCCAGTGTGCCAGGCAGCTCGATCTCACAGGGTGGACAGAGAGAGGACAGGATAGGGTGGATGGGAGTCTTGCGTCTGTAGTGAGACTGCAGGCAACTGAAGGTAGAAGGAGGTTGGAGGCCCAGGCATGTAGGAGACATCCAGAGACAGGACAGAGAAGGTGCCAAGGCTGTGCTGGGGGTAGGGGGGTGGGAGGGGAGCGTGGCTGAGAACCTGGTAGACAAGGTGAATCAACTGTGGGACATCTGTTTTCAGGCAGCCCAGGTTGGAGACTGGGGCCTCTTGGGTGAGGCTTGGCCTCTGGTGTTGGGCATTTGGGTGCGTTAGAAGTGTAGCAAGTGCCATCATTTAAATATGTTCCCTTAAAATTTCTGTGTTGGGAATTAAATCTCCAAGTTCATATGTTAATGGTATTTAGAAGTGGGTCTTTGTGTGTGATTGGGATTAGATGAGGTCATGAGGGTCGGGCTCCCATAATAGCATTAGTGGCTTTATTAAAAAAAAGAAGAGAGATGCAAGCCGGCATACTTGCTCCATCTTGCCATGTTGGTGCTCTCGGCCTTGATGCATCAAGAAGGCGCTCACCAAATGCCCGTGCCATGACCTTGAACTTCCCAGCTTCCAGAGCTGTGAGCCTTTATAAATTACCCGGTCACATATATTCCATTATAGCAACAGAAAATAGGCTAAGATGGCAGGTGGACCAGCGTTCGCTCATAGGCTCTGCAGAGCTGGGGGCTGGGTGGGTAGGAATGACCAGGGTGTCCTGTATGGGGACAGGTGGTGGCTGCCAAGATGGAAGGGAGTGGACAGCTTTCCGTTGCTTCTAAACCAAAGTTAGTTAGGCTGGTGGAGCCGCATGGAAGGCAGGAGTGAGGGAAAGTGAGGAATGGAGGAAGGCTCTTGGTATGGTTTGGTGGGTCCCTGCACCCTCACTGGAACTGGGGGAGAAAGGGGATTTGGGCTGGTGCATGAAGGTGGCTTCCAGATTTTTTGTGTTGAAGATGTGGCAGAAAACATCATAGTGTGCTTGTTCACATGTATGTGTGCATGTATGTCTTTCTGTAGGAAGTTATTAAAAAGAGTGTACCTGTGTCTAAGCATGAAGTCTTTGAGGTGCCCCAGCTCCAGTTGGTCCCTAAAACCTGTACAGTACCCCCGCTTAAGGTTTAGGACAGTCCCTTGTTTCATGAGCCACTGTCACAATCTGATGGGTCACAAACTGCGGCTCCTCTGTTGCTATTACAATTGATATTTCCCTGGTTAACAGTGAAATTGAGCATGTCAGATGTTTATTTTGTAAGTTGTTGGCTTTTACCCTCTTCTCGTTTTCATATTAGACTGCTTATCCTACTTTTTATCTGAACAAATAAGAGATGTATTAACCATAGATTGCTTGCTGCGTGGCATTGCAGATCTGTCCCAAAGCTTTCGCTTATCTTTTCATTTTGTGTTTAGCAACTTTGGCTGTGAAGGAGTTGATTTATCCTTCCTAGCTTCTAGGTTAAGAATCTTGCTTGGGAAGCTCGTTCTCACCCAGATTTTGCAACACTATTCATCTATATTTTCTCTGAGAGGTTTTTTTTTTTTTTTTTTTTTTTTTTTTTTTTTTTTTTTTTTTTTTTTTTTTTTTTTTTTTTTTTGTAGTGTGTAAATCATCAATTCATGAGCAGTGTGGGAGGTGAGGATCCGGCTGTATCTTGCAGAGTAACAATTGCCAGCCATCCTTGGTATTATTTTTAATTGGTGTATCATCATTCACACGCTCTCACTGTGTCTGTGGGCTCATGTGTCTCCTCTACCTCTGGATCAGCAGGGGAATTCCAGGAAGCCTGGGTATGAATTGGGGTGGTGTGGGCCAATCCCACTGGCTAGTGGGGAGTGTCTGTCCGTATCTGGGTGCCCTTTAGTGAGGGGCTGTGTTTCTACATTCTGGTCTTTCAGGTTCCTCCCCGAAACTGTTCACTTTCTTCAGAGGATCCTGGATCTGTTTCTTGAGTGCATTATTTTGATGCTTCTGTGAACAAAATCATTTCACCACCAGCCTTTCCAATGGTCTTGGTGCGGGTGTGCAGGGGGGGCGGCGGTGGGCAGCCTCACTCCATCTGCACATTGATCCTAAACACTGACCAGCTGATCACTCTACATTTCACCTATAAATAACAATTTTTTACATCTTTTCTTCTATTCAATATGTAAACTGCATATCTGTTCCTTATTTCACCATGTTGTCTTGGACCCTGCCACAGTGGAGGCTTGTTATATCATGTGGGCTTTTTGGCCCTCATTGAAATAGGGAAGACAATTGTGTTTCTTCCTTATTTGTGCTAACTGCCTGCTGGAAATTTCTGGTACATGCCATGTATTAGGTTAAGGATGTTCTTTATTTCACACCTCATCACTAAAATCCTTAATTAAAAAAAAGTTTTCTTGTTTTCCTCTCTGCTTTGGATTTCAGGTTTACTCTTTTGTCTGTGTTTTTCTTTAAAAAATGATAAAGTACTTTCTGAAAAAATGTAATTGAAAGTATAAAAGTTAACTAAAAGCTTTTAATATTCTGTAATAATGTTTTATGAATAAAATCAAAAAGCAGTTAGGAATCCAAACCTTGTCATCTGCGTTGACTTGAATTCGGTTCAGACATCAGTTGACTTGAATCTTGGTACTGCTACGTGGTCTTGTCTCCTACTTATATCTCCCGGCCTTTGTTCCCTTGTCTGTAAGATGGACCCAACAAGTCTGCCTCAGAGGTCCGGAGAATATTGAATTGTTCTTTATTAAGAACTGCTAATCTTTGGATGGGCTGGGATTTAGCTCAGTTGGTAGAGCACCGCTCTGTACTCCCTGAGGTCTTGGGTTCGATCCCCAGCACTGCAAAAACAGGAGAAGGATGTGGCGATCTACCCCTGAAGCAATCCTGAAATAATCAGCCATGGAAAACCCTATGAGGGTCACTGTGAGTCGGACCCAACTCAACAATACCTAACAATAACAACAGTCTTTGGATATTTTATTATGTGACTCCACATCTTCCCTCCTTGTTACTGAATATTCCAGAAGCCCTCTCACATGAGATTGCAGAGCATTTTGTACAAAGTTGGTCAAGGGTGGCCATCCTTGTTCTTATCATAGTTTTCTTATCATAGTGTTGCCATCGTTGAGGGCGATGTCACCTGGAGATTCAGAGAGAGCCAGATGCCCCTGGGCTTCAGCACCATGGAGCATTTTGTGTTGCTATGACCAAAATACTCGACAGAGACCATTTAGGAAGGAAGGATCTGTTCTGGCTCATGGTTTGAGAGGTTTAGTCCACAGTGGCAAGGAAGGTGTGGCTGAGGAGATGGCAGCAGGACCCGTGGCAGAACACAGCTCTTCACATTATAGCAGACAAGAGCAGAGAGAGCTGACCGGAACCAGGGGCCCAGGGAAAACCAGGGAGCCCTCCACTGGGACCTACTTCTGCCAGCTAGGTCCTACCTTCCATAGTCCCACAGCCCCCAGATGGCACCACCCACTGGGTGTGTGGCCTTCAGGCCTGAGCATTGGGACCATCTTCTATTGAAACCACAGCCCATGGGTCTTGTGCCAGGTCGGGGACCAGTGAAGACCAGGGTCCTCATGTGTTAGGGTAAGGCACAGCACATGGGGCCACCAGGAGAGCACTCCATTCCTATTTGTGATGTCAGCTCTTGCTGATGAATAGAAGCACATGTGTTGTGTGGGTGCCATGCTATTTTTAACTCCTTTTGCTGGGGAGTGGACTTCGCCCATGTTGTAATGCCCTGTGCTATGTACGGGGCTGTCCTCCCCACTGTGAGTGGCTCGTGTCCTGGTCAGCTACTGCATTGTGCGGGTGTGTGGGTGCGTGGTGCCCCTCCTTGCTCGGTTGGCTTTTGACAAGTACTGGAGGGAAGTATTTTGCATCTTTTGAGTCAGGAACATCTCCACCCTCTTGCATGTCCACTTTCTGTGTTCTTGGGATAACCCATCTTGGGGCTTCAGTGCGTAGGAGTTCTGGAAGCCCCACCGGGAGGACTTGGAGGGTTCCTGGTCCTGCTGAACCTTGGAACGGACACCCATATGAGGCCTGGGCTCATTTACAGTTAGGTTAAATTTTATTTAGTTCAGGGATGGTGGCTGGTTCTTGCTGGGGTGTCAGCACCCTGCTCAGAGGCCCTGCTCATTACCATCTCTGTGGACCTGTCTTGGTGTCACTGGTGGACTTACCATGGAGGGAGGGACCTGCTGGGTGTGGTCCAGATGAGTGGGATCGTGTTGGCTGACCATTTCCTGTGTGTGCATGGTGACGTGAGTGTATGATGTTGGCACTAGGTGAGAAGTTCTTGTGTTTTTCCTTCCTCCACTGGATCTGCCTTTGTGCTCATTGTCTGTTCTGCTCACCAAGAAAGCAAGTATGGCGGCCAGTTTTGCATGCCTGCCTGTTAAAAGTGGCATGAAATGGGATTTGATACTTAATTGTTTTTCCCCTCTTTGTGGTCCTGGGGATCAAACCCAGGGCCTTACACATGTTAGGTAAGTAGGTAAGTGCTTGGCCACTGAGCCACTTTCTCATCCTCTCTATTTATTTACTGATTCACTTATAAATGGTCTTCAGGTTCTGGCCATAGAATTATAAAAGTTCATAATTGCTTTTTAGAAATTGGCCTTTTCTCCAGTTCTATTTTATTTATATATTTTGTGATTTACCTTTAAAAGTGCCTTGTTACTTTATTTGTGAAAACTTATTAGCCTCTACTATCAGTCCAGTATGGAATTTAGCTTTTTAAAATTTAAGGTATTCCATCCCTTCTCTAGAAGGCGTAGACTTCATGGTATGTGGCTGGAGAAGCCAAATATCTTTGTTGTAGAAGTTGAGATTTGTTGAGTATCTAAATAGTCACTGTTATTACTCCAAATATTTAGTGTGTGAAAGCTAGACAGAAAGAAAACTTTATATTAGCTCAGGAGTTTTTGAAAGATAGCAAAGATACTAAACAGGGAGCAAGAGGTACTTTGTTTCTGAAATATTTTGGAAATAAGTTCAGACATTTTTTTTTGGCCAGATTAATATTCTTCGATAAGATCTATTTGTCACGTCTAACAATAAAACTGCATGAGAAGTGTTCTCTTGGTTGGTGAGGGAAATGGACATGGGAGCTGCCTCTGGACGTGGTCAGTGTTTGTCCAGCCGTCAGGGTCAGCTCCTGATGCATGTTGGTCTGCACGTAGAGCGGTGCAGGTACAGGATGGGGCAGTGGTAAACAGCACCCAGAAGCGGTGTTTGCAATAGGTCCTTTTGTGGTTATTGATTGGCACTGAAGTTACTGTGGAGGGTTGTATCTAATCAAGTTCAGGAATCCTATTGCCTTTTTTTTTTTTTTAATCAACTCTAAGTTCATTATCAACTTTTTTGAAAATAGACAAAAATGGTTGAGGTGGTGACCAGCCTGACAGGATAACTATGTTTCATTTTACCTTAGTTATAGGTTAATTTATTGTGCCCAAGCACACTTTCGAAAGCAAACCTCCCAAGCATCTTCTGTAAGTCTGAAGGCACATGCCTGGCCGAAGCCTTGGGGAGTGGTCCTGGGGCATTCAGATCCGAGTCCAAGGTTTTCTGGAGTTGGAAACCCCTCAGGATATGAGGATTAGAAGTGATCTGTAAGCTGTTGTTATGGTCACCCCAGGTCCACTTCCCAGTGTTCTGGCCACCATTTCAAAAACCCTCATACTTGGTAGATCATGTACTCTTTGTTTTTAAATTTGTATACAGCGTATCCAGTAGAATGCATAAACATTCAGGTTGACATAGCATTAAGATACTTTTCAAACTTTCAAATTCTTTGAGAGGATTAAGGTAGGTGCCCTTAATAACATGCCTTTGCGCATTCAGGTGATACTGGGCTTTGAGCAGTCGGTAATCTAGTATCACACATCTCCCGCTTTGGTCCTAAAAAGATCAGCCTCCAGTTTAAATATCAAGTATGTGGCTTGAAGGGGGCTAACTTTTCATCTGGTAATCTGAGAATGTTTGGCATGTTATCATTAATGATAACCAATATACGTTTGTTGTTTACTATATGTTGGATCTTGTCCTAAGTCTTTATGTGCATGAACTCATTTAATCTTCATAAAAGCCCCCTCAGGGGGACACTGTTTTCATGTCTGTCTTGTAATTAGGGACACCAAAGCTCAGCAATTTGCCCAGCTATAATGTGCTAAATCAGGGTGGTGTCGGGAGATGAACTCCAGCTTTGGTTCCTAAGCTTGGCTTCTTCTCCAGGGCACCCAGCAGGCCCCACGAAAATGGCTGTATTTGCACATTGATTATCTAAGCTCTGGGCTTAGGACTTCTTCCATGACAGGCAGGAGGCAGGGCAGGCTCTGTTTTCACCCTTTAATGGTTAGGAGAACTCAGTCGATGACTCCTTGCTTGAGGAGCCTATCCAAAGCACCCACATCACAGGGGGCCCAGTGAGACTTTGCAGTGCAGCCACCGCCATCATGAGTGTCCTTGGTCACACCGTCCCTCTGTGCCGGGCAGGCTACTAAGTCACTTAGCTTCTGTGTTTCCTTTAGAAATTTTAAATTCCAATGCCTTTTGTGCAACTTGTTAAAACTCGCAGCGAGGTCGGCTTTATCACCTGTTTCCCCCCTGAGGAGCTGGGGTCCTGGAGGGGAATGAGTTGCCCAACTCACCTCAGAGCCACCCCCCGCAGGACGAGGGTTTTTCACCCCCTCGCCATGCCTCGAACGATGCCTTGGGCTGTCTGTTCATAGGCCTTGAGTGCGTGACTCAGAGCAGGTCACGAGGCCGGGGTTCTGACCACGGCCCGCCTGCTCTGCACACCACACCCCCAGTGGAAACGTGTGCACCACCAGCACAAAGAGAACACTGCGCTCGGCCCGGCAGCCTTCTGCGAGGACGGTACACACAGAGGGCTGCTGGTCGGGTCGCGGGTAAGGACCCTGTTAAAGGTGTGGGCTTTGGTCTGGATCATTTGAAACTTGAATTCTTGGTCTGCTCTGGCTCACAGGAAGGCAGAGGTCTGTGTGCCTCACACCCCACTTGCCTCCAAGCCTCTTGCTCTTGGGACTGGGGAGACGTGTAGGCAGGGAGCTGGGAGACTGGGGTGTCTTGAGACATTGGTTCCTGAAGTCATTAGATGTGGCCACTAAAAACCTCCTTCCTGTGGGCTTACTTTCTTGTTTCATTCTTGGGAAGAGTCTGCTAAAAGATCTCCTTGAAAAAATATTCTTTTGTGTCTGAAAAATTTTGGTTCTGGTTCCTGTCCGTGTGCATTCAGGTCTCTACAAGTTTGATGCAAGTTCAATAACAGCCACTTTGACTTTCCAGCTTTGGAGAGGACTGTGGTGCTGATCGGGAGGAGACAGCTCCAGGGAGCAGCGGCCCAGTGACTGGTGGGGACCTCACCTCGATCACCTTCCAGCTAGAGCCCCCCGTTGACAGGTACCTCCTGTGTGTGCTTTTACTTGCAGACTGTGTGGGTCTTTGCAGGAGAGTCCTTAGCTAAGTATTAAGGCAGGGGCAGGAGATACGCGTCCCTGTAGGTAGAGGCTGATGTGGGATCCTTGATTCCCAGGCTCCCAAGGGCGTCTCCCTTCTCGCCTGCCTCTCTTCTTTCTCTCACTTCTTTTTGGCTCTGCCCTGCTCCAGAGCCCTAAGCTGAGTTGGATGGGGATGGGAGAGCTGGGCTGGGTTGAGCTGCTTTGCAGAGCACATTCCACAAGGACAGGGTGCTTGGTGGAGCAGGTCCCCCCTGCTCTTCCAAAAGGTTGGGTGACAGTGCTGCCATCTGGATTGTTCTGGCCATGCACTGACCACCTCATGGCTGCAGGAGTAGGCAGCCATTGTTTGTGAAGGTGGCAAGCACAGTCATGAGTGGCGCTGACCTCTGGCTTGGCTCCTCCATGGTAGGTATAGTCTGTCTTGACCTTGGGAGCTGGGATCAGAGTCCACATAAATCCTGACAGCATGGGCGCCCCCTCCCTCGGTACACCAGCTTTGGGCAGCCCTCTTGGGGAACAGACCTCCCTTTTGTCCTGGTTGGCCCTTGGGTGTGGTTGGCGAGGGTGGCCCTGGGTGCAGATGGTTCTGAGGCTCTTGGAGGGTCTGAGGTATTGTGGGAAGTGCAGCCAGAGCTGCTGGTAGAGGGCTGAGGCAGAAACAGCCATGCAGCAACAGGGCCGGCTTTAGCCTTGTCCCAGCTGGAGGCCAGGGGGCAGAAGATCAGCTCCAGCTGCCTTACAGAGACCACAGCCTGGAAAGCTAAACAGCAGACTTTTTTTTTTCTCAGAGTGCTGAAGGCTGGACGTCCATGATCGAGGTGTTGGCAGGGTCGGTTTCTCTTCAGAAAAAAAAACCGCAAAACCCGTTCTTAACATGGGAACATTTCTCATGGACTCCCCTGTGTTTGCCAAGTGAATGTCGGCCTCACTGGCTGGACTTGGGGGCCCAGGGCCTGGGAGTTGGCAGGACATTGGACTCGAATGTTGGTTCTTCCAAGTATTCCCTGAGACAGCACTCGTGATGTGCTTCTCCAATGACGGGTCCGAGGTGGAAAGTCTTAGACTTAAAAAAAGCCAATTTTTCTGTTGATTTACTGCACACTGAATCCTGGCCAGACAGTTCCTAAAACAAAATGTGATGGGTAGAGGGTGGGGCCGCCCATGGGCTGTGTGCTCTGGAATGTGCGACCTCTCCAAGGCAACCCCGTGGGGCTCACATCTTGCTTCTCCTCTGTCTCCATTTTTATCTGCTTTTTTGTTGTTGTTGTTGTTGTTCTTACTGGAGAATTTCTAGGGATTAGCTTTGGCTTAGAGTATGACATCCCCAAACTTGGTATTTGGTATTCACTGCTCCCACTCCAATGGCCATGAACAGGGGAGCATCTTGTGCCTGGCGTGGCTTCACCTCGGGCCAGGTGCCCCCCTGTTCATGTCACGGCCAGCCCTCATAGTGCTGGGCGACTCTCTCATTGACCTGGCCACCCTGGAGATGCAGAGGAGGGCTTGTCAGTACTGTTACAAGCATTCTTACTGGCTAAGGGGAGAGGTCCTGTTTCTGCCCAGCTGCCTAGATCCATCACTCTTCCCCATTCACAGTATATTGATGTGGCTGCTGTCTTTGTTTTACCAATGCCAGAAGGTCACAACAGTAGTGCCACACAACAGTTCTGATCTAGAAGGTCTGATAGCTGTGAGCTGATCTTTGAGAAACCCTTATGTACTCTGGGTTGCATCTTCCTGCACGCTTTTGTCCTTTGACTTAACAGTGAGCCCCTCTGCTTCTGTGGACTCTCCTCTATTTTTGTCCCCTTATTTTTAATCCCTCATAACAGTGTGTCTACTGTTTACTCTTCTTGAAAGCATTCTTGTACTCTTTTGGTGGAAGTGTATTCTCCTGTGGAGTTCCCTATTGTTTATTTCTGCCTTATCTGGGCCACTTAACCCAGCATGTCTTCACTTGATGGTTTCACATGTGCCCCTCTCTCTTCCAGATCATGCCGGAAAGCAAAGCTTACATGTTACTTCTGGCATCCCTGATCAGCCAGCATCGTACCTTGCATGGGGCCGAATCTCAGTAAATATCTGGTTGAATTGTTAGTTCTGTTGGCTTCAAATCTGTTGGAGTCTTAGCCACATTATCCACTGACCTGTGGAATCCAAAAGTCACCAAGATTGAAGGAAGAAAAATAACTTATCAGTCTGAATAGCTTAGAGATGAAGCACTTCAGCTGTTCTTTGTTTCAAGAGCGTTTGTAATTCTCATGAAACCATTTTTATGATGACTCTTTTTTTGTAATCCCTTTCAGATGATTTTAACCATATCAGCAATGGTATCTGTTGACCGCCTTTTCTCAGTTAAGTTGCCATTGTCCTTACTATTGGTCTGACAGGTGGTTTTCAGTTTTCTAGGGGTTTCGGGTATTACATTGTGTGAGTCTGGATCTTCTCTAATATTGTTAGCAGGCCCTTTCCCTGTTGACTTTTAGCATGTAGGTCTGAGGAGGGTTCAGTGTCCTGCTGCCTTCTGGGTACTACAGACACCTAGGAAGGAGATGGTGGAGGTGAAGGGCCCATGTCACCGTGGGATCAATGTGGAGACACAGCTGCTCATGGGGCCCACCGACATTGTCCTTTGTCCAGGAGCTTTGCTTTCCTGACTCTGCTGATGGCTATGTTGGAACCTCTTGCAGGGCTCCTCTGGGGTAGTGGAGGGAAGGCAAACGTGGGAACCTCTGCCATCTTCCTCCTCAGGCTCAGGCCCCAGAGCAGCCTCCATCTTCTGGCCATTTCTCAGAGATCTCCCTTGCTTGTTGGCTAAGTCCAGGGTTTCCAGGAGGAGGAGGGAGACCTGAGCAGAACGATGTCACCCTGCCTTGGCAGAACTGGAAGGCTCCGCTTTGGCTTTTGAAGTTCCCCGTTTGAAAGCTTTGATTCTCACATGGCTGTTGAATTTTCAGAGGAAGATTAGAGATTAGGCATTAAGCCCCTTATGAAGTTCAGCCAAAAAATGAAAATAAGTGTCGGAATTCCATCACTACCTTTGAGAAGCCAAATACTTGTAAAGTGAAGTGGACATTTTAAAAACTCCAGCACCTTCTGAACTGGAGAGATTAGGACTCAGTTATCTGTGAATGGTTGGTAGTTTGCCAGCCTCCTGTTTCTTTTCAAGTTGCTGTTCTATCTCTTTGCCCTCATTCCACAGATTCAA
Source organism: Pedetes capensis (assembly GCA_007922755.1). Taxonomy (NCBI): domain Eukaryota; kingdom Metazoa; phylum Chordata; class Mammalia; order Rodentia; family Pedetidae; genus Pedetes; species Pedetes capensis. The sequence continues at coordinate 180,800 of VMDO01000553.1, read as the reverse complement.
AACCAAATGGTGATTTCTCACCATTATTTCTATCCCTCAAAACTGGGAAAAGACCTCTACTCAGGAAATCATGGGGCCTTCATTTTGATGACTTTCAGTGTGTCCACAAAGCCAGAGTTGCTCAAGAGAACTGAAATCCTATTGAAATGTTAGTAAGTATTGATGAGTTTCTGGTAGTTTGGGGTATTAGATGACTCAGGGCTAAAGCTGAAGTTGAAGCTTACCATTTTTTATCCCTTAGATGGTATTGGTAGGTTGAAATGGACCCCCATACAGGTGCTGGCCATGGGGTGCTGTAGGACTTACCTAAGAGTGTGTATGTGCAGCCCAGAGTCATACATGACCCTGGAAGCATGATACCAGTAAAGAGTTAAGCAATGCTGAGGCGAAGTTACATTTGGACAAAGTTTGGGCAAGTTACAAAGCAGTTTAGTATGGTATTTAAGATAAGTTACAGAGATCAAACCTCAGCAGGCTACACTGGGGTGCAGTTTTGCTGGGAAGCCTCTGAGGTTGTAGAATGTGGTCTGGGCCTTGGAATGCTCACAGATGTTGGGAGTGGTGTGTAGGCACGTAGATAACACGGGGAGTACGTGCCGGGTGAAGAGTAGAGGTGAAGGTTTCTATGGGTACAGAGAGTAGATAAGGATAATACAAATGGCAACACCTTAAGCTGAAACTCATTGTGCTAGGAGCTGTTTTGTGTGATCCACTGAGGACCTCTGTCCTTGACCTTCACAAGAGTCCCTTTCCATATTTTAGAGGTGACGACACCAGGGCTCAGAGAAGTTAGACACAACTGATCCTCTTATTTGAAGATCCCCTATTTGTGAATCTGCCGACTTGCTGAAAGTTATTTGTAACCCCTGCCAATACTTAGCGTGCCTCCATGGTCATTCACCACCATGCACAGAGAGACATGAAACCTGTTCTGGGGCAGCTTGCACAAGCCTCTCGTACTAGGAATAGGTGTCCTTTTTGGGGGTCTATTTGGTGTCACATTTTTCACATTTTTCTACTTTTTGTGGGTGATTTTGCTGTTTAGAAAGGCTCCAAAGCATTGTGCTAGAGTATTCTTAAGCTCAATAAAGCTGGCACATGCCCCCCAGAGAAAGCTGGTGTTAGGTGAGCTTTGTCTGGTCATGAGTTGTAGAGCTTTTGGCTGTGCATTCAATGTTGATGAATCAACAATGTATTTTAAATCAAATGTCTTTAAATAGAAACACAACCAGGTGCTGTGGCTCATCCCTTTAATGACAGCAACTCAGGAGGCTGAAGCAGGAGGATCATGACTTGGAGGCCAGAGGCAGCCTGCACAACTTACCAGTCCCTGTCTCAAGATAAAAGCTAAAAAGGTGCTGAGGGTGCAGCTCCGAGGTGGAGCGCTTGCCCCGCATGCGTAAGGCCCTGGGTTCAACCCCTAGTACTAAAAACAAGATCCTCTGCAGTTCTTGCAGGGACCATGACTCAGGATTCACTGGGTCAGAGCTCAGGGCAACTTTCAGCACATAAGTACCACAAAGAATGAGAACTCACTGTATTACTTCTGGATGACATGAAACCAGTAGATACTCTTCCTCCCAAATTGCTTTCTTTTCTCTCCTTTTTAAACACTTTTGAGGCATTTGTTAGCTTGTGTGTTGCTGTGGCAAAATACCTGTCAGAACTAAATTACGGGAGGAAAGATTTACTGAGGCTCATGGTTAGAAGATTTCAGTCTATAGAGGGAGGAAGGTGTGGAGGCAGGGCCTGTTGTAGAGAACCTCTTGTCTTGGTGGATCAGGAGCAGGGAGGGTTTACCGGAACCAGCGACTCATGTAAAACCTCCAGAGACCCGCCCCCAGTGAGCTACTTCTGCAAACCTCTCATCCACCTCTGCAAACAGCGCCACCAGCTGGAGACCAAAGGTTCAAACTGGTAATTTCTGGAAGCCATTTTAGATTCAGACCATAAGCAGGCATCATGCATTAAGTACAGCAAGCTATATGTATTTAAGGTGTGTGACCTGATGCATTTTGGCATGTGAAACCATCACCAGTCAAAGTAATGAAAATACTGGTCACCCACCAAATCCTTTCATGCCCAATTGCAGTCCTTTCTTACCACCCTCTCATGGATCTGTTTTCTCTCGTGCATAAAAGGATTGTCTGACTACTTTTACTCAGCATCCTGATTTTGATATTACCCATGTTGAAGCACGTGTCAATCATTTGATCCTTTTTATTGCTGAGCAGAATTGTGATATCACCACTGGACCATCTATCCACCTAGTGGTGGACATCTGTTTTGCTTCCAGGCTTTTACTGTTTCAAATAAAGCTCTTGCAGTTGCTTTCTTTATCTCTATCTGTACATTTTCTAGGCATATAGGGACCTTGTCCTCCCCTCTATCCTTCTTTCTGGGTTCCATCTCCTCTTGCCCAGGTCATGGACATCTGGCTTGGGGCATGAGTGTGGGGTTTCCAGTAGTCTTATTTCTGGTTTGGGTTTGGAGTAGGGGTGGGAAAGGTGGGAATGCTGATGTCTGTCCAAAGTGAGCTGAGCCACCAAGACTTAGGCATCTCTCTCTCTCTCTGACAGGTAGGCAAGCTCCAGGCATGTGCAAATCAGCTCCCCTATTAATTCTTGCTTAGTGTGAGGTACAGTGTTAGGGCCAAAGCACTGTGGATCCCTAGAGTCTATCCTTGCTTTTTGATTCCACGTGTCCTTCACAAGGTTAGTAGGGTGCACCTGGGAAACTCAAGCATGATGCTGATCTGTGTGTGTCTGTTCACTCTTGGTATTTAGAATTGTAGGATAGCATGCTCTAGCCCTTCCAGGTGTCTCATCCCAAGAGTGACTCTTGCCAGGCTCAGCATGTATTGTTATAATTGAAGCTTCTGTTGGACAGCATTGCACTGAAGTGGAGCACGGAAGAAAAAAGACAACCAAGGGACACTTGGTCTGTGTGCACCTGCTGAGGTGAACAAAGGTGTGGGAAAACAATGTGGGTTTTTTTTGCGGGGGGTTTCTGTGCTCTTTATCCAGTATTGGCAGCTAATTTGGCCTTATAGATAGGTTTTGATAGGTTTTATATATGAACAGTAACCTCAGTGTCTACCAAGATGTTGCTTATGGCCACCTTTGAAACTTCTGACAAAAAGAAGATAAATTTTGCAGATAACTTTCTGCTTTGGCAGCTCCTGAGGAAATTCCATTCCTGAGGTAGCAAAAGGAGCCTGTTTCAGGGTGCTTCCCTTGGAGAGCAGCCAGAGGTCCCCCCTGTGTTTCTGTCTATGATCTGACAGCCTGACATTCCAACTGTCTTGAAGAAACAAGCTTTCCTTTTTCTTTCTGAGAATGGGGAGCCTAGTGACGGTATTACTGAGAGAATCTTTGGATCAACAGGCTGTTACCATCCTCTCTAAGTTGAAAGGAGGATTAGTTTGTTAAAAAAAAAAAAAAAACAACTATAGTCTCAATTAAGAGAAGATGGAGGAGTATATTAAGGTGCCATGAGGTTTCTAACAAGTGAAACTCTGATTGAAGAGCTGCATGTGAACCATTTCATTTTTTCAGTAAGAACAGAGCTATAGGAGTGACGGAGCTGGTATTTAGCTCAGTTGGTAGAGTGCTGCTCTGTAGTCTCTGAGGTCCTGAGTTCGATTCCCAGCACCCCAAAAATGGGAGAAGGGTGTGGTAATCCACTCCCAAGGCAATCCTGAAACAATCAGCCATTGAAAACCCTATAAGGGTTGCTATGAGTTGGACATGACTTAATGGCACCTAACAACAACAACATGTGACTGAAGATGGGATAGAGGAGTGGAGAGAGTAAAACTGCAAAGGTAGCCTTTTCTTCGCACTGTCATGGGTTATTTTGACAGATTGCGAACAACTTGACGATTGAGGGTCTACTGTGTGCATGGTTGATGTATGTGATTTCATCAGAGAAGGATTACTTTAGTTATTGTAGTTTTTAGATCTAATGGAGAGGAAAATTGCCCTTTGAAAGTGACAGATCTGCTGATTTTGCAAACTTCATAAGAAAACTCTTAGTTATTTATACTGATTCTGGACTCTGATAGTATAGGACCAGTGTGGCCTCTGATAGTATAGGACCAGTGTGGCCAATCTATTTTTTAGTTTTTAAATGTCATTTATTTATTTATCTTATATTTTTTACAGTGCTGGAGATCAAACCCAGAGCCTTGAACATGCTAGGCAAGGGCTCTACCACTGAGCTACATCTCTAGCAAAAATTTATTTTCTCAAACAAAACTATTTAAAAGTCTGTCTCACAATTATACATGATAGAAATTTATGATAAAAATCCAAATTTTACACCAAAAAGATTAACATGTTTGAAAATATCCAGAACTTTGGCGTTTAAGGAATTTTGGCATCATCTAGAGCATGGATTCTAGACCCACTCCAACCTTTGCAGGTAAGTTTTTACTTAATATATATTTTAACCTGCCATCTCTTTATAAAATATAGTTTCTGACTTCTGGTGGTGCTTTTGAAAGAAATGCCTTGGTAGCTTTTATCTTTTTTGGGAGTGAGGGGTACTTTGGTCCCTTTTCTCTTGTGGTAATAAAATTCCTGAGACTGGATAATGTCTAGAGAAGGAGATTTATAAGAGATTTATTTAGCTCATAGATTTGGAGGCTGGGACCCTGAGGTTAGGCAGCCTGTCTGTTGGACCTTTGAGAAGGGCCCATGTGGCTACATCACAACATGGCAGAACAGTAGAAGGGGAAACAGCTACATACAGAAGAGGCTAAGCACATGGAACAGCCTCGCTTTGTAAGATAAGCTACTTTTCCTCTCTAGAACACATGGTGCAAAGCCAATGTTACTGCATTCTGAGGGCAGTGCCCTTGTGCCTTTGTACCCTTGTGCCTTAATTGCTTTCTTTGCACTAAAGCTCCTACTAGCTGCACCATGTGGAGGACCAAGGTTCCAGCACATATACTTTCAGGGGGTGCACTCAAGCCATAGCCCAAACACAGCCAGGGGAGATGCATTTTATACACAGCACTCAGCCTGTCCATGAGACCAGGTTACTGTACCTCAGAGTCTGTGTGGTCAAGATGGCCGTCATCATATTTTGCCCCCTCAGTCTCTATTTCGGGAGCTCTCTGTGGTCCAAAGGACCCAGTCACAACAGTGAAATGCTGGTTTTGCTGAATTCCTGAGCCTCAGTTTTCTCATGTACAATATCTGCACTTCAGTATTGCTAGTGTGTGTAGGAAAGTTTACAGATGTGCCTTGACGTGCAGTAAGGTTATGTCGCAGTCAGCCCATGGTAAGTTAAGCATGTTGTAGTTAATACATTTAACCCACTGAACATCATGGCACAGGCTAGCCTACCTTAAATGTGCTCAGAACACTTAGATTGGCAATGCCATCTAACACAAAGCCTCCTTTATAATAAAGTGCTTAGTAGCTGATGTCATTTATTGAATGCTGCACTCAAAGTGAAGTGTAGAATGCCTGTGTGGGAGCCTTTGTATCATTGTAAATGGAGAAGTTATAAATGCATCGTCCTAAGTCAGGGACTCATGGTATAGCTCAGAACTCGGCCCATTATAAATATTCGTGAAGGCCGCTCTGCCCCATCTGTGATGCCTCGGCACTTCCTTCCTATTCTCCCAGCCTGTTCTCTTTTCCCTCATCTCTATGGTTTGTTCCTCTATCCCTCCCTCTTCCTTTCTCCACATCCTTAGTTTCTGCCACTTTTCTGGGTTCAGCTCCTGCATCTGCTGTGCAGATGCCTTTCCTGACTGTGTGACTCTTGTTCTTGACCAACATCAGGTAATTAGAGTCAGGTGTGTAACGCCAGAAGTCCACATCTACCACCAACACGGTGCTGCCTCATGGTGCACATTGGCCCTGGGCCCTGACCATGTGTGTGGGATGTGGGGGTTGCCATCCAGTGCCCCTGAGGCAGGCATGTCCTACTTATGAGCCAGGGAGGCGCTCAGGCTGAGGATGTCCAGGCGCAAGGTTACCACACAGCTAAACGGCTGCATGGTCCCAGTTGCCTGGATGGGGCCTCCTTGGGTTTCTGTCACGGGCTCTACCTCCTAGGTTGTATTGCTCAGTGCAGACTGTGGCCCTCTAGGTTGGCCCCCGGCTGCCCACCCACTGGACAGGAGGTGTCTACTTCAGCGGGACCAGGCAGAGGGGAGGACCCCTCCACGTTGGGCTTTTTTGATTAACCCAAATCTGTAGGATCCCTTTAAGGATGGGAGAGATGGTTATGTTCCAGTGTTATAGCAGATCTGTTGTTGATGTCAGCCCGCAGGGAGCTGAGGAAGTCTCAGTCTTGGCTCCTCTGAACCATCGCCCTCCATTGAGAGTGACCTCCCCACCCCAGCCTCTTCACACTTTCCCAGGTCTGTGCATAGAAATGCCCTCTGTCCACCGCTCTGGCCAAAGATTGTGCCCCAGCTCTTTCTCCCACAAGTACCCTCAGTGGATCCAGAATCCCCCACTTCTCCAACGACTACATCTCTGCTAATTGGCATCTTGGCATCTCTTCTCGGCCAACCTCAACCGCTGTCCACAGAGAAGCCAGGATGCCTCTAGAAGGTGGTGTGCTCTTGCTCCCTGCTCCCTGGTTTGCACACTTGTCTTGACGGCCCCCCACTCTGTCAGCAGGGAAGCAGAGTCTGAAGAGGGCTCACCTGCCTGCCCAGCCAGTGCTCCAAGAGGGTGAAGGGTAAGGAGGAGGGACATCCAAAGCGGGGAGAGAAGGTAAAACCACGCTTGAAAAACACTTCCACTTCTCTTGAGAGAGCTGCCTTGCTAGATTAAAGGCTCAGAGGCGTGTTAGGAGAAAGTAAAGTATTTGGCTTTGTAGAAAACCCAAACTTATTTGACTATAAAGCCTTTTGTGTTTTTGTGGATTTGGAAGGAATTTGGGAGCCCTCTCCAGACTTCTGCTCTGCCTTACTTGCTTCTTCCTCAGGAGCATGTGTCCAAGCCCAACTCCAGGTTTCCATTCTGCATCTGCTGCTTCTGTCTTGGAGGAGGTTCCTCATCCCTCTTCAGCCTCACCCATTGCTGGTGACCGAGAGAGAGGAGACCCCTAAGGGAACTAGAAATGCTTCAAATAAGGTGAAAGGCACTGGAGTCACTCCCTGGCTCACTGTGCAGTCTCTAGCTATTTTAAAACAAAGCCTGGGTCTACCCCAGTTATAATTCCTCCATCCCAGATACAATCTAATCCCAAATATAAAACCTTGGGGTTCTGGGGGCAGTGGCGCACATATGTAATCCTAGCAACTCAGGAGGCTGAGGCTGGAGGATCAAGAGAACAATGCCAGGAGCAGCCTGCATAACTTAATGGGACCCTGAATCAAAATAAAAAATGTAAAAGGAGTTGGGGTGTAGCTCAGTGGTAGAGCACTTGCAAAGGATGTGCGACGCACTGGGTCCAACCCCCCAGTACTGCAAAAGCAACAATGAAAAGCATAAAACCAACCTTGGGGAAGACCCATATTTAAGTAGTGTGTGTGGATTGAGAAGGTTTTCTGCTCAGCCAGGTGGCAGTGGATGGGAAAACCAGAGAGAAACATGGAAAGTGTTGTCATGCATGTGGGATTTTGGAGAACTTGGGAAAGAGTTCCATTGGAGAGATTGGGGTTTTGAAGAGACTACTGATTTAAGGTAATGGAGGCAGTGGGTTTAGAATATGCTTTATCCACATTGCAGAAGGGTGCAGAGAGACTTCAGGAGCTAGAGAGGAGGTAGTTCCCCCTTTTCCTTCCTTCCTAATGTGGGAAATGCACAAAAGTATTCAGAGGTCTAAGGAAGGGAGACATCAGGAAGGAGAAACCAGACAGAGGGGCAGAGTGAAGAATGGGGGTGTGGAGTGAACAGGAAACAAAGTCCTGGGCAGGAGTCACCATAGCAAGAATGGTCCAGAGGAAGCTCATGGGGATTGGGTGCAGAAGGAGGGGAGGAGAATTGATCTGCCCTACAGCGGGGCAGTGTTTCTACAGGGAGAGCAGGCATGGGTAGAATGGAGGATGGGAGGCAGGGTCATCCTAAAGTGGTGTAGACTTCCTGCAGGTAGGGCGGGCATGGTGAAAAAGTAGAAATAGAACTAGAAGTAGAAATAGAAAGAGCTATTGTGGGGAGTGAGTGAGGAAGAAGAAGATTGCAGAGAGCAGGGAAAATCCTTCAGGGCAGGATTTAGGTGGCTGCCACTCCCTTCCTCTGTGCTAGGAGAGGCCACAGGGCTCCTAGATGTGGTGGTGGTTTTTGTCTGGCCAGGGGCTGTTACTATAGGTTGGATCTTAAATGTCTACCAAAGTCCAGTGTGGGGAAGGCTTGGTCACAGGGTGGCGCTGATGGGAGTGGTGGAAGCTTCAGGAAGTGGGGCCTAGGGAGAGGTCTTTAGGTCACTGGCAGGATGCCCTTGGAGGAGATAGTGGAACCTCTCTCTTTTTTGCTTCCTGGCCATGAGGTGAGCACTTTTGCCTTGCCACAGAACCCCAAACAGTGGGGTCATGGGCCTGAAACTCTAAAACTGAGCCATGATAACCCTGTTTGGAAGTTGATCATGTCAGGTGTTTGTGGAAGTGATGGAAAGCTGCCTCTCTCATTCTGTTAGAATTAGGGTAGTTGAGGAAAATGCTCTTCATTTCCTCAGTGGGAGCCCATGGCTCTCCCCTGAGTTACTGGAGTCATGCCAAGGACAAAGGGTTTTAGTGATTTGTCTGAAGACTTTATTGCTCAATTAACATGGATGTTTGTCTACTTGAGTTATTTTGAAACATGAGCAAAATCTCATAGATCAAAATTGGATCTACGCGGTCACATTCCCTTCTGTAGGCCTCTTAGAAAACAGGTACAGCAAACACGGTGGTCACATCGCGATGGTACTTCAGATCCCAGTGTCCCGTGAAGACATCAAGCTTGAGGCTATGGTAAGAGCCCCTGGAGTCTCCTAGCATGATGACATTGGGTGGTGACTGCTGTTGATTTTGTTTAGTCTTATAACCAGGGTCTTCTGGTTTAACCTTCTAAACCTGGTCAAGAACAATAATAAGACTGTTTCCAACTTTCACTGTATTGCTTACCATTGAAGCAATGGGTAAGAATTGCCCATTGACCCTTGATGGATTTTAGAACTTACCAAGGAAGGCCCATGGACGGGTGACCAGTGGCCCTTGTCTTTGGCTGCGAGTCCCTTTGTTTTGACAGTCCTTGTTCGATGGCTCTTGTATGTCTGCTGCAGCACATGAGAGACATACCGAGTAATTACACCAAAGAGGCTGACTTCGTTATCTGGGGAGACGTTTTCACAGTAATTTCTGCCAGGTTTGGCAGGTTGGGGGCCCTCTGTGTGGTATTAAGGCTCAGAAACAGGTCCATCCCATTCCAATCACCTGAGTTTCTCCAGGGCTGAGGGCGAACTCCAGTCACTTCTGAGAACTTTCTAGGCCAATGCACTATCTCCCATGTTGTAGGAGAGGGAGTTTGGGTGTCCCCAATGGACCTTTGTGTTCCCAGGGCCTGTTGTGGGACGGGCCACCCAGAACCTTTACATTCTCCACACAGTCGTGTGAAATCAATGCCAGGAGTGGGGTTGGCACATGAGCTCAGCCAGGGCCTGGAGCAAATGCTTCTGTCTCTGTGGACTGCATAGTGTTGGTGCCACACACCTTGCATAGCAGGAGAGCAGCATACGCAGTGCTGAAATGAATGGGCAGGGCTGTGTTTGATTTCTTAAAAAAAACAGGCCATGGCCAGTAGGCTCCAGATGTAGGGGGGACTTCTACCTGAAGTTAGCTGGTGTCACACACATTTGAAAACAGCCCTGGATCTGTCTTAGTCAGATATGACAAGAGATGGATGTGGAAATGATGGTCATGAAGGAGACGGGCTGTTGTTTGTTTTTTTGTTCTTTTGAGACAGGTTCTCACTTTGTAGCCCAGGCTGGCCTCAAACTAGCGATCCTTCTGCCTCCACCTCCTTAGTGCTGGCTGGGATGACAGGTGAGTGCCACCACGCCTGCCTGGCTGAGAAGCATTTTTACTCACAATTCCCAGCAAGCGGCAAGCACATCCCAGGCAGGGCTGCTGAGGAGGCTGAGGCAGTAAAGGGAAACAGGTAAGAACCTGTCTGGTGGTTTTCACAGGAAGGAGCAGGTGAGGCTGGGTAGGGTGCCCCTCCTGGCAAAGCCCATGTGGGTTCCTCTGCCCATGTCCCATTCCCTGCTTCACTGGGGCACAGTGACCACATGTGAGCTCAAAGCCAGAGCCACACTGAGGAGAGGGAGCTCCAGGCCTCTACAGAGCTTGAGGGAAGAATGCAACTAAGACAATCTTCAGGACTTTTTAATTTTACTAAAGACCTCAGTCCAGGAGCCTAAGAGTGTGATTTCCATGTAATATCTGGAGCATTTAAAGAGGTCTTATTAGGTGAAAACATGTCTCCCATCAGCAATGCACATTTCGTTATAGGGACAGGTGGTTTCCTTCCAAGTGTTGATTGGAAATACTCTCAAGCACATATATTTTCTGAAGTTTTAATATCTATGGGCTCTTTTGTAGGACATCTTTTATTTTTCTAGCCATTTTCTCAGGAGTTACAGAATCTGATTTGCAGACAGCAAAACTAAATCTGTGTGGTTTGCTTTTCTTTCATTTTAACTTCACTCATTCCCAAGTGAAGACAAGGCTTCAGAGGGTGTGGGGGATAAAGTTGGTATAGTTGGTAATGTGGTAAGTTTCCCTTTTTTTTGGGTGGTCCTAGAGATCAAGCCAGGGTTTCTGTCATGCTATGCAAGCCTTCTACTACTGAGCTTTTTCTGACTTAATTCATTGGCTCTCTTAATTTTTGTTTCTCTTTCTATGGTTTAGATGCCCAAACTTATACTGGTTTTCCTTCTCTCCTGACCTGCCCTGTGCCAGTATCCCCAGGTCACTTAAAGATAGGAGGCTTTGATCCTGGGGTACTTGATGCTCTCTCCCTCCTGTCCCTCTTTTCTGCTGGCCTGCACGGGTCCTGCATGTGCTTTCTTTCCTCCTCTTTTAGGTCCCCGTGTCTCACGTGCCTGTGTCCTATCTGTGGGATAAGCATGGTGCCCCTTACCTGTGCTACACCGTTGGCCAGGCTTCCACATGTGAATGTGGGGTTGATCTTATCATTTGCACATGCCTGCCTTTTGTGCAGCGAACCTCTCCTGGGATGGTGACCACCAATAGGTCTGCATATGGAATTTGTGGTGATCACCTCCACCTCCCTTCATGACCAGGAGGCCAGGGGTGGCCTCCTGCAGTGATGCAGTGGGATGGGGTTATTCTGGTAGCCTTGCTGTGGGGGCCCTAGGCTACTCTGTGTGCTTCTCTTTGCTCAGACTTTTACTTGGCTTTGTCCAGTGATAGGTTTCTCACCTCAGCTGAGTCCCTCCTTAATGGAGCTTTGGGAGCCTCGGTTAACAGCCCTGCTCTATTCCTTGGTGTCTGTACACAGACCCCTGCGACGTGGAGACTCATGTCTCAGGCCCCAGGGCTGGTGGAAGGAGCTGGAAAATGGAAGTCAGCCTCTGGCACAGCCTCTCTTGATTCCATGAACCGGACACCATTTTTGGAAGATCGACATAGCGATCCAAGGCCCTAGTTCCCGATTTAGGAAGAGCAGAGCTCAAGGACTTAGTGCCCAGCTGTCTAGTAGGCATGGGCACAAGCATGCTATGGCTTTAATTATCTGTCCCCACACAGCATTGCTGAGGGGATCTGCTGCTTCACCCCAGTAAGACAGAGCCATGGAATGTGGCCACAGGGGACGTGGAGTGTGGCCATGAAGGAGCAGTGCGGTGCTCTTGCCACCCCTGTGTTTCAGTTGTTGGAGCAGACTCCAAAGCACATGCAGATTTGAAAACCTCCCAGCACCTGTCAGGAGGCTAACCAGAGCACTTTGGTGGAGGGGACTTTTGGTTTTTGACTAGGCTATGCCAAACAAATCTTTCAAAATGCTGAGACTACAGATTCAGTCGGCATCCTCACACATGGGCAGCTGTGGACCCTCGGACCTAATAAGATGCTGCATAAAGCAATACACTCATTCTCTGCGGTGGGGAATTCAGATAGCTCTTTAATCTCTGGCTTCACCCCAGTCCACTGATACCTTGGGGAAGCAAGGCTACATTTGTGTTCTTCATATCTGTATCAAAAACAGATTTTTGAAAGGCAGAAGACATACCAAGCATGGCTTCCAGTGAGGTTCTAGCCCTTCAGAGTCAGTTATCATATTTTGAACCACTGAGTAAATTTATATTTATCCTTAAATCTACCTTTAGAGTTACATTTGCACTTATATATTTATAAATAGTAGGTCTTCCTGGAAGTGACATGTGGTTCTTTAAAGCTTGTAGTGCGTTTTTCTACCAAGTTTTTGCCCTCTAAGCATCATTAAGAAGGAATGATAATGTAAAGAGAATTTGAAAAGAAGAAACAAGAGAGTGGTTCTCAACTTTGGAAACATCCAGGGAGCTTTGAACAATATGGTTCCCAAATCCTGAGATGTCATTTTCATTTTCTTGGGTACAACATGAGTACCTGGGATTTTAATGTGCAGTCCAGTAGTTAGGACCAAATCAAGGCAATTCTCAAACTTCCATGTGCAGTAGAATCTCCCACGGGCTTGGGCAAACACATGTTGCAGGACCCCATCTCTATTTCTGATGCAGTAGGATGGAGTCTGAGCTCCAGAACTGGAATCTTAACAAGCTTCCAGGCAATGCCCATGACAGTGGACCATAATCTGAAAACCACAGAACTGTAGGGTTTGAGTTAAGACCGTGGGCTTCTGGACTGAGCTCCATCACCTCCTACTAGTCCCATACGGCTCTAGGACTTTTATCTGAGCGCTTCATTTTCCTCTTGTGAATGGTGGGAATAATAATGGTGAAATGTGTATGTGTGTGTGTGAGTGTGTTTACACATAAATAAATCTATATATATATGAAGCACTTGGCCAATTTCCTGTTATAATCAAGTACTTGGGAATCATATTTTCCCCCTTGTCAAATTATGACAACTGATTTATGAGTATATCCAAGTCCATGACTTTATTAACAGCGGCAGGAAGGTGGAGATTGAGTTTTACTCAATTTCATCTTCAGTATTTTCTATTTTCAGGGTTTTTACTTCAGTTTATTTTGACTTGGTATATATTTTTAACAAAGTTGTGATGCCATTGAAGTTTCTAAATTTATTAAGCATGTCCCTAAAAATTATTATCTGATTAAAAGATAATTACCTTCCTTTTCTCTTGGTAAAATTTTATCTGTTTTACTTGATTACATTTTTAAGAGATTTCTCTTTTGCTGTCTGCTTTGAATTTTAGTAAGTTATGTTTTGCTCTCTGGTTTGTTTTTGATTATTTTTCCCTTCTGGTTTAAGGGTGTATTGGCATTGTTGTTCACTTAGTGTCTTTCTTTTATAAAAGATGCAAGTGTCATGGTATTCGTTTTCCTCCACTTGTTTCCTCTTCATTTATTTGTCTCGACACATGATGGTGTGTATTGACCTAATTGTCTAGGGACCATTATTGTATCTTAATTTCCTCCTTGGACCAATTATTTAGGCCAGTGCTTGTTTTTAATTTTCAAGTGACCGAGTTTTTCTTTTTTTAAATGCATGTGTAATTAATTTCTAGGTTTGTCGTATTTGGCTGTGGTGTGTAGCCCCTGCCACATGGCCTGCGGTCCCCAAGTCACGCTTAGCCCTGTGGAGTGCCATCTGCAGCTTCCAATGATCCCAGAGGACGTGGCCTGCAGCAGATTCTTCTTTGGGGCCACATTCTTTAGCTCCAGATATCTTTGCATTTTTTTGCAAAATGCATTGCTATTCTTTGTGGTTTAATGTTTTTAAAATAATCTCACAAGTATTTATAAATATTTGCAAATGCCCATTTTTCATAAGTACCCATTAATTCTGTCTTAGGACATATAATCCCATGCACTCTTTTTACCCCAGTTCCATTCCTTCCTCTGCCCTGGACGATGAGTCAAAGTCTCCAGAAACAACTGGTTTTTCTCAGTTTCTGCTTGAGGTTCTTAGGACTTTTGTTTGTTTGTTTTTAATGTCAACATTTTATGAAGTGCGACACCCATTCTGATAAGTTTAGATCAGTGTATTTTGATGGTTTGCTTTTTGGAGGATACAGGCCAAATGCTGTTTCTGTTTATCATTAGTTACATTATATCACTAGTTTGAATTAGTATTTCTTGGCCATAATTTATACTGCGCCAGCACTACCTTTATTTGTCCCTGTGTGTGGTTAATTTTTATATCTTTGCCTATTATGTCTCTGTCTCTCCTTTTTCTACAGAACTTGGGTGTTGAACCCAGGGCCTCACACATACTTTGCAAGTGCTCTACCATTGGCCTGCACCTCCAGCCTTTTTAAAGTGTTTATCTTGAGACAAGCCTTGAACTTGCTATCCTCCTACCTCCACCACCCAAGTCACTGGAATTACAGGCATGTGCCACCACACCCCACTAACTCTTCTTAAAGCTTTGCTATTTCAATTTTCCTTAAGTTCTTTTTGATGTTAGAATATTTTTGGATAATGTCTTGAGCAGGAGGTAATTGGACAGTTGACATTTATTGCTACATGCCATCTATTTTCTATCCTAAATTATTTCTGTTTCAAAAATGCTTCTTCATTTGTCTATTCTCTATCTTCCCTTTGATGTTGGAAACATTATTGGTGTCTTTTAGCCTGGCACCATCACTCACACCTGCAGTCTCAGTGACTGGAGAGGCGGAGGCATAAGGATTATGCGTTTGAGACCAGAGGCAGCCTGTGTAATTTAGCGAGGTTCTGTCCCAAGATAGAATATTTAAAAAAGGGATGGGGATGCAGCTCAGTGATAGAGTGCTTGCAAAGTCTCCATGAAGCCCTGAGTTCAGCGCTTGAACTGAACCCCTCCTCATAAAAATTATTGGTTTCTTTCAGTTGTTTTATTAGGATTTGGAATGCAAATGTTCAGCCATTACTTCCACATGTGACTGTCTTAATACAGTAGAGCATATTTTTATTAGTAAAGAGTAAAATTTTCCAGTTTTTATGGAAAGTACATTATTTTTGACAATGACATATTTTAAGATTTGAAACTTTTCTTTTTAATTTTAATCTTTAAGTGAAGTTTTATGACTTAACCTACTTGTCCACAGTTAGTTATATGATATCTTCTCTAACTTCATGCAGTTCCTGAGTGCACAAGGTACTGGAAGTAGCTAGATGTGTTGAAGCACTTGAGCTATGTTTTTCTAAAAGGGGGATCAACAGAAGAAATGATCACATAAGCCAAGGTGATGGCCAGTAGTCTTGGAATGGACTGTGGGTCCTAGCAGGAAAGAAGGACTGAGGGGTAAAGAGGAGTAGATGTGTCAAGACAGGTGGAACTGCCATCGTCACATGCTGGGTGTGGCCTGGGTGGGAAGAGGATGGTCCATGAGCTCGGAGGCATTGACAGCGAGCATGGAGGAGCAGGGTCCCCCAAGTGGAATTGGCAGTCCAGACGTTATCCACAAACCCAAACTCCATCCTGACCCTGTTTTCAAGTCATGGGTTGCAATGTCACCATGCCTTGAAACCAAGTTAGTATATTATAATAAGCTTTTTAAATGAGTATTACAGAAGAGAGAATGTTAGAATAGATCACACAGATTCCTAGCACATACTGAGCACATTGACAGAGGTGATAAACTACATATGTTAAACGATATAAGGTGAGCCTGGTTTGGTCATGGGCATATCATCTGGTCATTTTGCTTTCTGGTGGCATGTTTGATTTTTCTAACAGATGGTGTCTGTCTGACCATTTGGGATGGGAGGGTGAATACAACCAAATCCATGGAGAGCATAACTTTCAGTTACTTACGATGTCAAACGCCTGAGAATGTTATCTGCAGTCTGCCAAAGTAGCCAGAGTTCTGCAAGGAATGCCCAACATACTTTTTAGAAAAAGGATTATTGGGTGCATTTTTTAAGTTTATGACAACTGTAGAGTTTTAATTTATCTGGTACAAATTGCCCTTAAAATGGAAAACAAAATAAAACATGACATCAAAAGAACAAAGGCATGTTTAAGTTTAACTGCTGGATCCAGAAGTGTAAATATTGACATCATTAAGAAAAATGTTGACTTTAGGATCAGCCAACTTTTGACTTTGCCTGAACTATTTTTTTTCTCAACTATAGTCCAATAAAGAAGTACACACTCTATAATGAACATTATGTAAATCTTTATGATATGGTTCCAACTATATAAAAATCAAGACTTCCATGTTGTTGTTGTTGTTATTGTTAGGCGCCATTAATTCGAGTCTGACTCATAGTGACCCTCTGTACACCAGAACAAATTACTATGTAACACTGTGCCACATCCAGCACTGTGTCAGAGCTCCTCTCCTATTCATAAAGTTTTCAGTGGCTGATTGTTTTAGGAATGGGCAGCCAAGTCCTTCTCTCATTTTTGCAGTGCTGGGATTCAACCCAGGGCTTCAGAGAGCACACAGCAGCACTCTACCAACTGTGCTAAACTCTAGCCCCATACAAACCTCCATATATTATTTAAAATGGTAGTCTAGCAAAGGAGCCTTAACCTTCAACATTAAAAAGGCACGTGAAATGAACATGGCAAGAAAAACTTGTCAATAAGACTTTTTATCAAGGAAGAAAGAAAAGGCAACAATTATTGGTGTACTTTTGTGGTCTCTACAACTATAAGAAACTTTGTGTCATTTTAGACACAAAGCTGCTATATATCTACTGACTTATAGTAGTGTTCCTTAGTATCTATGAATGCAGTGTACCATACCATGCGTAGTTTTGATATGTCAGCTGAGAATTTAGGAGTTGACCTCTTTAAAGTAGCATGGTGGGTGATTTAAACAGGGAAAAAAACAATTAGGGAAGGATGCAGAGTTCTTTTCTCAGAATGGAAAGAGATGAGAGAGCAGCTTTAATTATTGAAAAAAGGACTGTGCAAGGACATTTGGCCAAAAAGTGGAAATTAAAATGACCGAGAAGAGGTGTAAATAGTAGGGCAACTCACCAGAATCTCCAACTCAGAGCAAGTAATGATGAAGGATTTCAGAGGGTACAGCACCTTCCAGGAGAGCACTCGGTGGCTGGCGAGAGGATTGTGGGAAATAAAAGCAGGGGTCTGCAGGATTGTCCCGGGAGGAGCCTGGGCCATGTGACCTTGTTGCAGAGTCTTGGACCCAGGGGCCATGGTTTTAATCCTGGTGGGATTGTTACCTTTCTGGCCTCTGGTGCTGCTGGAACCATGAGCCAGAGAGAGACTGATCAGGCTGTGGTGTGTTTTGGGGGGCCGGGAGCACCAGGGATGGAGAGTAGCAGCTGCAGTGGTGCTTGCTGAGGAGGCTGCAGCAAGAGCTTAGTGGAGGAGCCCGACGTTGGGATTCACCAGAGGGAGCGCCATCATTCCACTGGCATGAAGTGGTGTGGAAGAGTTGAAGTGCTGAACCTGACACATGGGAAAGCACTTGACCATGATCTTTTGGGAGTGAGTTCATGGACCAGTCAGTGGCAACTGATGGGGACAGCGGCCCATGAGGGAACTCTGGGTGGAAGGTGTGGTGAGGAGCAGGACTGGATCTGGGTGAGCTGGCCCCAGCGGGGAGGGGCACTCACACAGGCTGAGGAGGGAGAGGCCACCGAGAGTGCTACACTTGGGGACTTTGCAGCAGAGAGCCAGACAGTGCATGAATCAGAGGGGCCAGAAGGGGTGGGACAGCTGCTCGACAACATCCAGAAAGAAGGTGGAAGTCTGAAGGAACTGAATGATATTCACATAGTTTGAATTGTTCTGGGCAAGTTGAGCAGTTTGGGGTTACTGGCTTTTTTTTTTTTTACCCTTTGAGTAGGTTAGGCAGTTCTGGGGTTGTGTGTTTTAATGTGTATTCCTTTGTTTGATTGTTGTTCTCCTCCTCATTATTATTATTATTGTTATTATTATTAATTTTTTTCTTTCTGAGATTTTGAATGGTTCTGGGGTTTTGTTTTTTAAGATGTATTTATCTGTTTATTTGTCCAAACAAAAATTAAACTTCTGACACCCTTACATTGATAAGGCCTCAACAGAAAATAGAGTGAAATATGAAAGGTCAGACTGTATAGGAAACCCCAATGGACTAAAGTCCTCCAATGGATAATTTCAAGGTAAACAAATTCTTAGACATGCCAGAAAAAGAACTTAGAAGCCTGCTTTCAAATATGTTCAAAGACCTCAAGGACACCCCAATGAGAGTAATTGAAACACTAGACAAAACAGTATCTAACTTGGAAGAAAAATTCAGCAAAGAAATTGAAATCCTGAAGAAGAATCAAACAGAAATGCTGTAATTACAAAGCAAAGTCAATCAACTTAATATTACAGTAGAATTTTCAGTATCCAGACTGGACAAAGCCAAAAACAGGATCTCTGATACTGAAGAAAAAGTTGAAGATCTTATCTATTCAGATGCCAAGAAAGAAAGATGAGGCACTATGGTCAATATTTTCAAAAGGTCTTTGATAGAATGAGGAGACCCAATCTACAAATTCAGGGTGTTCACAAAGGAGCTGAAAATAACACTTGTTGTTGTTAGGTGCCATCAAGTCAGTTTCCAACTCATAGCAACCCTATGTACAACAGATAAATCACTATTGTCAGTGCTTCTCTGCTATTCATAGGGTTTTCAGTGGCAGAATGATTTTTAAGAGTGCATTGCTGGGTCCTTCTCCCAAGCCTATAGTATCTGATATTCCGAAGCTGTCTCCCATCTAAGTACTAACCAGGCCCGAACCTGCTTAGCTTCAGAGATCTGACGAGATTGGATGCCATAGTGCTATAGTTACAGGTGAAAATAACACTAGGGTATTAGGAAATCCATTCAAAGAGATAATAGCATACCAAAACTAAGGGAAGAAATAGATACCTATACAACTGAAGCATCCAGAACTCCAAATAGAGTAGAACAGAACAGATTCTGTCCATGATACATTATAATTGGAATGCTAAATCTAGAGAGCAATTAAGCTATTCTAAATACTCCAAGAGAGAAACAGCAGCTCACTTACAAAGGCAAACCCATCAAAATAGCAGCTGACTTCTCAAGAACAACTTTAAAGGCAAGGAAAGCTTAGTCAGCCATCATTTAAGTCCTGAAAATAATTACTGCCAACCAAGATTACATTACCCAGTGAAGCTATCTTTTAAAATAGACAGAGTATTAAAGACATTCCATGATATTGACATGTTTAAATGATTGGCAACCACCAAGCCAGCATTGCAGAGGATCTGTAATAAAACACCACATGTGGGAGAGGTAAGACAACCCCAAATGCAAGATCAAAGGAATGAATAATAGATATGAGGGGAACTTAAGAATATACCAGGCTAAATATGAATAAAAATAGAAACAAACCAAATTGATGCAGAATACTAAGCTCCTTTCAGTAATTACCCTAAGTGTAAATGGTCTCAACTCAACCTTCATGAGGGACTAACTGACCAACTAGATTAGAAAACAAAAACCCTCAGTATGTGAGATTCAAGAGACCTCATCCACAAGGACCATAAACATCTGACAATTAAAGGCTAAAAAACAATATACCAAGAATGTGGGAAGCAAAAACAAACAAAAAAACAGAAAAACTCAAGACTAGTGGTACTAATTTCTGATAACCTAGACTTCTATCCCAAACTAATCAGAAGAGACAAAGTAGGTAACTACATTATTAGTAAAGGAACAATCAAACAAGATCCCATGTTGCTAGTTTGTCGTTAGGTGCCATTGAGTCAGGTCCGACCTAATAGTAGCCCTCATATAGTGTTCAATGACTGATTGTTTTGGGATTGCTTCAGGAGTGGATTGCCATACCCTTCTCCCATTTTTGTGGTGCTGGGGATCAAACTCAAGTCCTCAGAGAGTGCAATGTGGCACTTTCCCAACTGTGCTAAACCTCAGCCCTAAGGAAGCCATAAGGATACTTAATATTTATTCACCAAATATACGTGCATCTAGCTTCATAAAACAAATTTTATTGGAGATAAAGGAACATATCAGGCCAGACATAGTAATTATGGGAGACTTCAATACCCCACTTTCTTCAAAAGACAGATCATCAAAACAAAATATCAGCGGAGGAACAATGGACTTACACAGCATCATTGGCCAACTGGAACTTACAGATGTCTACACAATATTCCACACATCAGAGGCAGAATACACATTCTTCTCAGCACTACATGTAACATTTCCTAAAATAGACCCATTTTAGTCTGAAAATGGCCCAAATACAAAAACAATTAAAACCATCCCCTGTACCTTATCAGATCATAATGGAATAAAACTAGAACTCAAAAGCAATAAAAATTTCAGAAATGTTACAAATACATGGAGACTAAATAATGCACTTATGAATGATCAGTGGGTCATTGAGGAAATCAGAGAGTAAGTTAAAAAAAAATTCTGCAATCAAATGAGGATGGAAACACATCCTCTTAAAATTTATGGGATACAGCAAAGGCAGTTCTAAGAGGGAAGTTCATAGCCATGAGTGCCTTCATCAATAAGTTAAGGAAGGCCCAATTAAATAACTTAATGACACACCTTAAGGCAGTAGAAGGCCAGCAACAAGCCATCCTCAAAAGGGGTACAGAGAAAGAAATCATCGAGATCAAGGCAGAAATTAACCAATTAGAAACTCTGAAGACAATGCAAAGAATAACAAAACTAAGAGCTGTTTCTTTGAAAAGGTCAACAAAAGTGAAACTCACTTAGGCAGACTCACCAAAAGAAAGAGAGAAAAGGCCCAAAATGAAATAAAAATCAGAGACGAGAAAGGGGTCATAACCACAGATGCCAGTGAAATCCAGAAGATCTTCAGAGAATACTTTGAGAAATTGAACTCCCCCCAAAAAATGAAAATACAGAAGTAGACGAAAAGTTCCTTAACTCATATGAATTACCAAAATAAACCCCAGAGGACACAAGCAAATTAAATAGACCATTGAATTCACTGAATCAGAGACAGTAATGAAAAATACCCCAACAAAGAAAAGTTCAGGTCCCAACTGGTTCACATCTGAATTCTACCAGACCTTCAAAGAAGAATTAATATCTATTCTCAAATTATTTCATAAAATAGAAAAGGAAGGTATACTTCCAAACTCATTCCACAAAGCCAGTATTACTCTGATACCAAAATTGGACAAGGACTCTTCAAAGGGGGAGAACTGCAGACTAATTTCCCTGATGAACATTGATGCAGAAATCTTCCAAAACCTTTTGGCATACCGAATTCAGCAACACATAAAAAAGATCATACACCATGATCAGATGGGCTTTATTCCACAGATGCCAACCTGGTTCACCACATGAAAATCAATTAATGTAATTCAACATATCTAGAGACTTGCAGACAAATCACATGATCATCTCAATTGATGCTGAGAAGGCCTTTAATAAAGTATAGCATCTTTTCATGATAGAAATCCTAAAGAAATTGGGCATGGGAGGGACTGATCTCAATATCATAAAAGCCATTTATTACAAACCTGCAGCCAACGTCATATTATTGGGGAAAAATGGGAACCAGTCCCTCTAGACAAAGATGTCCCCTCTCTCCTCTCTTAGTCAATATTGTGATTAAAGTCCTAGCCAGAGAAATTCGACAAGAGAAAGAAATTAAAGGAATACAGATAGGGAAAAATGATGTCAGATTATCCTTATTTGTAGATGACATGATTCTGTACCTAAAGGACTCCAAAAATTCCACTAGACAACTCTTAGCGCTAATTATCTCCTTTAGCCTCGTAGCAGGATACAAAATTAACACTTAAAAATCAGTAGCCTTCCTTTATACCAGTAGTGAATAGGAAGAAAAGGAAATCAAGGCAACAATCCCATTAATAATAGCCCACCAAAAATTAAATATTTAGGAATCAGCCTAACCAAAAACCCTGAAGACCTCTACAAGGAAAATGCTGACACATTAAAGAAATTTCAGAGGATACTAGAAGATGAAAAGACCTCCCTTACTCATGGACCAGGAGAATTAATATTTTTAAAATGGCTATACTACCAAAAGTGATTTATAGATTTAATATAATCCCCATCAAAATCCCAATGACAGACTTTACAGAAATAGAAAAAAATCCTGAAATTCATATGGAAGCACAAAAGACTATATATACCCAAAATAATCCTAAGCTGAAAAACAGTGCAGGAGGTATCACAATACCTGACTTCAAACTACACTACAGAGGCACAGTGGCAAAAACAGCTTTGTACTTGCACAAAAATAGTCTTGAAGACTAATAGAACACAATTGAAGACCCAGAGTTACACGCACACAACTACAGCCACCTTATCTTTGACAAAGGGGCTAAGGGTGTTCAATGGAGAAAAGACCGCCTCTTTTACAAATGATGCTGGAAAAATTGGATATCCATTTGCAGAAAACTGAGAATAGACCTGTATTGCTCAGACTACATGAAGGTCAATTTGAAATGGATAAGAGACTTCAACATAAAACCAGAAACCTTAAAACTACTAGAAGAAAAGATAGGGAATACACTGCAACATGTAGGCATAGGAAAGTATTTCCCTAAAAAGGCTCCAATTGCCCAGAAAACTGCACCTAGAATTGACAAATGGGATTACATGAAACTGAAAAGCTTCTGTACAACAAAAGAAACAATCAACAGAGTTAAGAGAGAGCCCAAAGAATGGGAGAAAATCTTTGTATCCTACACTTCTGACAGAAGACTAATTTCTAGAATATACAAAGAACTTAAGAAATTAAATTCCAAGACAACAAATTACACAGTAGATAAGTGGGCAATGGAACGGAACTGTTCATTCTGAAATGAAGAAGTATGAATGGCCAATTAAACACTTGAAAAAATGTTTAATATCCCTAGCTATTAGGGAAATGCAAATCAGAGCAACACTGAGATTCCATCTCACTCCAGTAAGAATGACCAAGATTAACAACATAAATAATAAAAACTGCTGGATACGGAGAAAATGGAATCCTTTTACACTCCTGGTTGGACTGTAAATTAGTTCAGTCACTTTGGAAGTCAATATAGATACCTTAGGAAACAAAGAATAGAACTACCATACAACCCAGCTATACCACTTCTGGAAATATACCCAAAAGAAGATAAGTCATCATACCACAGGGACACTTGAACGTCCATATTTAATACAGCACAATCACAAGGGTAGGGACTCAACCAAGATGTCCATCTACAGAGGAATGAATAAAAAAATATGTTATATATACACAATGAAATATTACTCAGCAGTAATGAAGAATGAAATTATGTCATTTGCAGCAAAATGGATGGAATTGGAGAACATCATCTTAAGCAAACAAACGCAGTCCCAAAAAGAGAAGTACTATATACATTCTCATTAAGTGGGAGCTAAATCTAACTTAAAAGAAGAAAGAAAAACTATACACATTTAGATGTGTAAAATAGGCTATCATACTTATTTAAGAAGGGAAAATACAAGCAGAGTAGAAAGAAGGGGGAGGGGACTAGCATTGGGGGACAGAGATTGGAGAGGGAGGGAGGGGAAGGAAAATAATGTAGAGGGTTAAAGAGGGAGGGTAATATCAAAATATATGATGCAACTATATGAATACATGAGAAAAAATTGGGGAAGGTAAAAAATCAGAAGATTGTAACCCATGATTGCATTTTATTTTTCTTGCCTATTAATCTAATGGTTCTGCAAAATACATAAGTTGATGAAAGTGTAACTAGAAGTGATCTAATAGTCACATAATGGACAGAACAAAAGTCTTATTACTCTGTACTCCACCAACATTTATACATAAAGAGGAGGAAAAGGTAGCACAGTGGATGATCAGATGTGTTTAACAGTAAGATATTTGGAAGTGAGGTTTTTGATCATGACTAGCAGGTACAGGTTGAGTATACCTTTTCTGAATTGCTTGGGAACAAATTTTTCAATTTTGGAATATTTGCATAGACTTTACTCATTATACATCCCTAATATGAAAATCTACAATGCTCCCCAATAGGTTTCAGAGCATTTTGAATTTCAGACTTTGAGCTATGGAATGCTTAACTTGTGTAGCCTTTTTAGTCTCCCTCAGAGCAGTCATAATGATAGAACTTTTCCTCTCTGTCAGGTTTGAATGGAAAAATAATTTTATGGCAGATTTGATTTATGGATTACACATAACCTCACAGACAGCTGGAGGCATGGAGTTGCAAAACTGAGAAAACACCTTTAAAAACTGTGAGCATGTTCTAAGCGATGGAGCACTTATGATCAGAAAACATGATGGTGTTATTTTAAAAGTAGTTCAGATGTACAGAAGTGTTGTTTGGAGTCACTGCTTTATGTTTCTCCAAGCTTTGGTTTCCTAAGACATTTTACTTAATCTCATTATTAATAATGTAGAAGTTGTTAATTTTATTAATGGATACTCACCAAATAGCCAATTTTTAATCATATATTTCTATACTGTGTAACATATGCCATGTTGAATAGAAGCAGAGACAGTAGGTGGTCTCTGAGGATGGCTTTCTG
Source organism: Pedetes capensis (assembly GCA_007922755.1). Taxonomy (NCBI): domain Eukaryota; kingdom Metazoa; phylum Chordata; class Mammalia; order Rodentia; family Pedetidae; genus Pedetes; species Pedetes capensis. Next base: position 156,198 of record VMDO01000553.1, on the reverse strand, counting down.
CCTTTCACAGTTGAGTTATATATTTATATAGCTGGCTTGGAACTTGCTAGGTAGCCCAGCCTGGCCTTCAACTCATGTTGATCCTCCTGTCTTAGTCTCCTGAGTGCTGGGGTTATGGACATGTGCCACATGCCCAGCTCAATTTTCAATAATTTTTCACTGGGGTAAACTATGCAAAACATAAAATTTACCATCTTGACCACTTTTAGATGTGCAGTTTAGTAGAATTAAGTATGTTCACAGTGTTGTATGATTATCAGTGCTGTTCCTCAAAATTTTATTTCACCGCAAAGAGAAACCCATTAAACAAATTCTTTTTCCCCAAGTCCCTAGTGACTCCTCTCTTTTGTCTCTATAAATTTGCCCTTGATAACTACTTCATATAAGTGAATTCATATGGTGTTAATTCTTTTGTAACTGGCTTATTTCACATACGATCATGTCTTAAAGTTCCAACCGTGTATCAGAATTTCATTCTTTTTGAAAGTGGAATGACAGCTCACTGTATATACAATAATTTGTTAGTGGACACTAGAGTTGCTTTCTCTTTTTGTCTATTGGGAATAGTGCTGCTGTGAACATGGAGTACAAGTATCTGCTTTCAGTTTTCTTGCGTCATATGCCTAGAAGTGGAATTGTTGGATCTTACATTGATTCTATCTATGTTAAATTTCTTGAGGAATCACCAAATCATTTTCATAGCAGCTGCACCAGTTGTATTCACATCAGCAATGTGTAAAGGCTCCAGTTTCTTCACATCTTCATCAACACTTGTATTTACTTACTTCTTCATATTCTTTTTTTGCTGGATTGGGGGGATTGAACCCAGGATGTCACACATGCACTGTACCACTGCACTGCACCATCAGGGTCTTACTGTGTTATGCACACTACCTCTGGCTTCAAACTTGCCATCCTCCTGCCTTGGCCTCTGGAGTCACTGGGATTACAGGTATGTACCATCACATCTGGCTTCTTCATATTCTTTTACAAAGTTTTATAGCTTTTAGTGTATAAGCCATTCACCTCCTTGGTTAAATCTATTACTAAATATTATTTTTGATGCTATTGTAAATGGAATTATTCACTCAATTATTCCTAATTTATAAACATAACAGAATTTTTTGTGTTGGCGTTTTTGTATCTTATACCATTGCTGAATTTATTTATCGGCTCTAGTAGGTTTTGTTTTGATTTGTTTTGATTTAAGACAGGATCTTACTGTGTAGGCTTGCCTGGAACTCACTATGTAGCCCAGGTTGGCCTTGAACTTGTGATCCCCTTGAATGCTAGCGTGTATTACCCCACCCAGCTACCTCTCCTAGTTTTTTGGTGTAGCTAATTTAGAGTTTTCTATATATATTTCATCTGTGGAAAAAACTAATTTTAATTCCTCCTTTCCAGTTTGGGTATTTTTTATTTCTTTTTCTTGTATAATTGCTGTGGCTAGAACTTCTAGTACCATGTTGAATAGCAGTGAAGACAGTGAGTGTCCTTGATTTCTTCCTGATCTCTGGGGAATGCTTTCCATCTTTCACTGTTGCATATGATGCTACCTTTGGATTTGTTACATTTATTAGAGACCAGAGTTCATACCTCTCTCTTACTGTGTGTAGCTATAGTTTACTTATCCCAAGAGAAACTACCCAATGAGGCTTTGGGATGCACATTCTTCTGGCCAAGAAGCAATCTTATTTGGCAGATAACTTTCAAAGGTAATAAAATTGACACAATTAAATGATATTTTCAACATTTAACACGCATTAAATTTGAAACTCCAGGGAAAAAATAACAATGTATTTCTTTATGTGGAACATATCTGTGAGTTCCAGAGGGCTTGCGGCTTAGGGCAGAAAAATTTACATGGAGTGAGCCAGGCAGCCCGGTGGATGGACAGCAAGGAGAACTCCTTAGGGCTGGGAAGAGCTTTGGACTTTGGCTAGAAGGGGATTTCCCCAAATGATAATGTCTTTGGTGTGTTGGTAGGTGCCACGGAGAGAAAGGGCCCAGCCGTTGCAGAAGATGTTGAGAAGCAGTGAATTCAGTTCAGTGGGTCTGATGATTCCTTCATTCTTCTCAGCACCCTGCCTCCACTCAGACTCCGCTGACCATGCGGATGTCTGCTCAAGGCTCCATGCTTGGTGACAACAGTCTCCTCATGGAGGGAGCAGCCAGCACCCTTTGCTCAGGACCCCAACCACACACACACAGGTGGTGTCACGAGCTCCCTGTGCACACGCATGGCACTTGAACCAGTCATAAGCAGTAACATCTTTTTTTTGGGTGTGGCTTCCAATGGTTTGTCTTTATTCCATTGCGGTAGCACAGTCAATGTAACTGAAAACGGCAGAAGGAACCCATGGCTTTAGCTGGCTGCCCAGATTCTCCTCTGCACCATCCATACTGTTGGGTATGGGGGAGCACGTACATTGGATTCTGGCATGATGCTGCTGGTTCCAGGCCAGAGAACACGTGTAGTCCTTGGCCACAGACTATTTCCCTTACTAGAAGGTCGCCAAGGAAATACTGGAGCAGGGGCTGGTGGCGGGCCCCTGGAGCAGAACACTTTGGCACATTCCCACCTCAGACTTCCTTGCTTTGCTTTGTAAGCAGATAGCGTAATTATTCCCATCTGACCGAGACATCTCTTTCTAAAAGAGATTTACCACAGCACACACACCAACTGGTGTGCTGATACCTGGGATTCAGTGTTTGGAATTAACTGGGCGTTTTCACTTCCAATCTTTAAAAGCTCCATGTGGCAAGTGGAAAGGATGGAGTCTGTGGGTTGAGGGCATGGGCTCGGGAAGGGGAGGGAATGGTTTCTTAATGGGTGGTTTCGTGGCCTGGCTGTCACCTGCAGGTCACAGATGGAGTCCTTTCCATAGTCTGGCTCCTTCTATTCCTGAGAGCCCGAGGTGGGGTTTCATGGGAGAACAAGTTCATTTCTGTTCCTTTGGCTTCTCTAACTGGGCTTCATGGGCTGCCAGAAGACTTTCATTTGCAAGTCTCCTTCAACTTCTGAAACAGATTCTAGTTTAGACGTTTCCTTTGCAGCATAGATGGGTACACTTTTAAGACATGGTCCTTGGCTCTGTAGATGTGATTAGTGACCATGGTTTTTCCTTATCAGTCCTTGCATCATTTGAAGTACTGGTGCCATCGCTCTCTCTCCAGGTCTCCATCCTGCTAGCTGGAGGAGTCCTAAGTTTTGAAGTCCTTCCAGATGCACTAGCCTTGATCCAGTTTTTACCCTTTTTTGAACTTGCGTTTCTTCTTCTATAGGCTGTGAAGTCTCTTTTTAGCTACGGTGGTGAGAATTTGCCTACAGCAGTATAATTGCACAGAGAAATATTTCATATTCTTTTTGGTCTCCAAGTGGACTCAACCTTCAGAGAAAGGCTAATGATCAGGAATACCATTCATTCTAATCATTGAACTTGACAAAATCAGTAACAACTGGAAAGGAGATGAAAACCATAGCAGACGATGAAGTTCAATGGGGCATGTGTTCATCCTAAGTTCTGGGGAAGACACCCCAATCCTCCAGTCTCTTACACACTTGCTTACCTTCTTTTAAAGAAGCTGTGTTTGGTTAAAGTTCTGCGCTGCATCCGTGGGCCCAGGGTCTGATTCTTTGGTAGCCAGTTAGCTTTGGCTCCCATGAATTCACACCACTTATCTTGCCCCGCACTGCTGCCTGGCCCTTCCCTCCCTCAGTCCGAAGAAAATGGGATTGGTGAGGTCAGAGGACAGCATTGTCATGGGGAGGCTCTCTCAAACATATTTTACTGGTATTATTATCAGCTGGGGTACACGATAGGCTTGAAGGGTCAAATAATGGTGCCGGGAAGGGTAAAGACACGAGACTACAGCTTTTTGCTTACCTCCCCTGGCATTTTCCATTTCCTGTTTGTACATGCAGCAGTGGCAGAAGGAGAGATTCAGGTGAGTGCCTTATTGTATAGACTGCTGGACACTATGCACAGAGTGGCTTCCCCTGGAGCCGAGACACTGAATGCACTGAGGTTGGCCATTCCCCAGCCATGCCTGTTGTATGTTGAGGAAATGCTGAGTGCTTTTCAGTGGCTTTTCAAGGCACTGTCTACTCTTATAAAAATCCAACAGCAAGACTTGGCAGCATCTATTCTGTGTTCCTGGAAAATTAGATGACAGTTCCAGAATTTCTCAGAAAACAGGGTGATTTACAGTGGGTTCCAGTCTTGAGCAATCTGCCATTACAGCAATTAGATAAATCTCCAGGGTTTTATAGAGAAAAATTTCTTCTTAAAATCTTCAACAAACAAATAATTTTCTAATTCTAGCTGTGTTCAGTAATAGCTGTGGCTTGGATCGGATGTATGGTTCAGTCAGTGAGTCACTGATACGTTGATTTTTTTTTTTTTTTTATACACAGAAGCACCAAAATTATTTCATGCATCTAACAATCCTGCTTTTTCCTTAGCAGTGGAAGTGGCGGAATGGAATGATGTGTTCCTTGGAGGAGTCTGGCAGATAGGAGATGACTCAGTTCATACATAAGACCTAGCCTGCTCATTAATATCTGGTGCTTCATAGTTGTAATGTCTTGGAGAAATCATATAACTTCCTTGTGCCTCAGTTTCTCTGCTGGTAAAAAAAAGGGTTCATAGTGTCACAGGGATCAAAGGGAATGTGTGGAAATTACATAGTATTGGGATGATCACCTTTTAGAAGCCTAGTCAAGGGACATAATTTTTAGATATTAATTATTTGGATTTTGACTGAGCATCAGCCAGGTGCTAGGCACATTTTAGGGGCCAGAGACCTAATTGGAGCTCCACAGACAAATCCCTGGTGTTCTCGGATTCTACTAGAGAAGGGAGACCTGGAATGATTAGCAAATGAAATAATTGTGAATAATGGCAGTAACTCTCAAACAAGTAAGATAGGACAGCTGGAGAGAGAGGGAGTGGGCTGCCTGGGCTGGGAGGTCAGGGAGGATTTCCCAAAGTGGAGATGCCTTGCGATCAGTGACAAGAGCTAGGAAGGTGGCCCAGGCAGACAGTCTGACTGGCTGGAGAAGAGTGTGAGGTACTAAGGACCTGAGGCACGATCACAGGGACCCAGTGGTCCAGGGGAGGAGGTTAGAGTTTATTCACATAGGAGAAAGAGATATTGGGGGAGTTCTGTTGTTAGTACAGGCCCATGGCTCAGTATGAGTAGTTTTAAAATCTTGAAAACTCTGAACCTAGAAGTTTTCTGACTTCTCCTGTTCTGGTGGAATCAAACTGACCAGTTCAGAACTCTGCCTTCCACTCAGTGTGCTTCAGCCTTGTGATGGGGCTTGTAGGGCTGCCCATGCACCCGATGTGGGTTTTTATCCATCAGTAAGGCACTGCATTATTTTTCTCATGTCTGAAAAGTTCTTAATCCTCAACCTCATCTACTACCATCCAGCCTTGAGGAAAGGATGATGTACCTATGGCCTATGGTAAGTAAAAGCAACCTTTGTCATCCTTCAAGAAAATGAGAAATAGAAAATAAAATGCTTTCAGTCATAACCATCTGTACACACTGTTGTGAGCTGTGCTCTAGAAATGAGCACCGAAATGTAAACTTCACCTAAAGTGTGAAGCTTATGTTATTGTTGAATTTTTAAAAGCAGTATTTCTCCTCACTTTCTGAATTAAAAACACACATGATTGTATTGAAAGTGAACCATCCTAGAAACTGTCATTGTTTTCCAGGGCCACAGCTTGCTGGCAGAGACATGGACAGTAGCATCCATGCTTATAAATTCCCAGTTACCAAAAGTTGCTTGTTTTGGTTCCATTTCAGTGCTGTGTCCCTGAACCTTCTCTTCCAGTGTATGGTTGTTGTTAGGTGCCGTCAAGTCGGGTCGGGTCGGGTCTGACTCATAGCGACCCTCATAGGGTTTTCAATGGCCAAATGTTTCTGGATTGCTTTGGGAGTGGATTGCCATATCTTCCTCCCATTTGTGCAGTGCTGGGGATTGAATCCCAGTCTTTAGAGATTGTGGAGCAGCAGTCTACCAACTGAGCTAAACCCCAGCCCTTTGGCAGGCTGAGGCCAAATCTGGCCCCTGCTTGTTTTTGTAAATAAAGTTTTATTAGAAAACAGCCACACTCACTCCTTTATGTATTGTCGGTGGTTGCCTCGTGGCTGCTGTCAACCAAGTTGGGTAGTTTGTGGCCCCTTACAGAAGTTGCTGACCCCTGTTCTAGAATCCCTGTTAGGAATGAGTCCTTTGGGTGGACAGAGCCAAAGGGGACTTCCTGTGTCACCTTGTCTCCTACTCATTTTCTGGGTGTGGGGTTTCATTTACTCATCACATCCAGCTCTGGATTTTTCTGTTGGGTGTCCCAGATTCTTTAATTTTTTGGCAATGTCTAGAGGAGCTAAAGGATGACATCAGCCCTTATAATCTTGACATGTGATCAGTCCCTGGAAACAAGTTCTATTGCCAAGGTCTGTCACTGTTATTATTATTAATTTTTTTTAGCCCAAATATGCTTTTGTGGCTTTTTCTTAACAACATTCTGCACCCATATTTGCATTTTTTTTCCTTTTCTTTTAGTACCTGGGAGTTGAACCCAGGGCTTCGTACATACTTTGCAAGTGCTCTACCATGGGCTGCATCCCCAGCCCATTTGAATTCTTTAATTTGGATACAGGGTTAAGTTATACAGGCTGCCACTGGCCTCAAACTTGGGATCCTCCTACCTTAGCCTCCCTAGTTGCCGGGATTAGAGGTATGCACCACCATGCCCGGCATAAATTGCATTTTCTTCAAGCACTTTGTTAATGGTAACTTCTCCTATAGTTGAGGTGGGAGGATGCAAAGATCATTTAAAACATTCTTTGTTTTTAAGCAACTGTTCCAGCTGATAGAGCACTTAACCTAATACAATGTTACAGATGAGGTTATGATTCTGAAATTGGTGACAACAAACATATTATAGTGATGCTTTGTGAGATAAAACAGACAACTGGTAAACATGTTGATATTACTATTCAGCTCAATGACTAGAGGCACTTTGTTTAAATCCTCTGAACATTTTCTGTATTTATGGTATCATCGCAAATAATATATGTCACTTATATAAAGTCATTGGCATTGTGCTTAGCACATAGAAAACTCTCATTAAATGAGAGCCATTATTTTGATCAGTATTAGAACATGAGCTAATTACCTGACTTTTGTTTTTTGAAGAATGTAGGATTATTTTTTAAGAATGTAGCATTTTTAAGTGATTTTTTTTTATAATACCTATGTAAATTTGCCAGGAGAAAGATGTGGCAATCCACTTCTGAAGCAATCTTGAAAGAGTTACCATTGAAAACTCTATGAGGGTCACTAGGAGTCAGACCTGACTGACAACACATAACAACCACAACATGTGCATTTGAGATTGCCGTCTTCTCAGGTCTTCAAGGTCACAGTGTAATATTCACTTAAAAGTACTGGTAGGTGGTATTTGGTATGGGGAAACATTTCTCATTGATCTGGCAAATTACTGTTAACTGTTTTATTTATTTTTATTGGCAGCCTAGGTAGTGAGTGACTAGTGAATAAACAGTATGTGCTTTTATACTTACTGTGACTTATGGGCTCAGTCAAAACTACTATTCTTTAAATTGTTCTGAGTGACTTTGGCTAATTTGTTGTGTGCAGTTGATGAGCAGATCATGGCTGGATATTAGGGTACAAAATAGTAGGATTCAGTCCTACCACAGAGAACTCTCAGCCCCAGTGGGAGGCAGAGAGGTGCCCTCACTGTGTCAGCATAACCTGGGGTGTTATCAGTGGTGTCCTTGGGGGGACAAATAATGGAAGTGGGAACACATTACGAACATACATTCAGCAGCCTATTTGTGAAGCATTCCATGGGGGGGTTGGGGTCACTGGGACAATGTGGGCCCTCCTAAGTACATCTTCGTTTTTAACCCCCCACCAACTCTGGGAGGTGGGCACTTTCATGACACCCATTTTGTAGATAAGAAAACCAAGGGCCTTGGATGGGCTGGTCCCTGTGTCAAGGACTTTACTTGGATTTTCCCACCTCTCCTTCCTATCCAGCCTGGGAGATGAGGACCTTCATGTTCTCTGCTTTATGGATGAGGCAAGGAAATGTCGTTTCCTCTACCGAGTAATAGAGGGGTATCTGTGTCAATGATGTGTATGTGTGTTTCACATGGGGAGTCCAAGCCAAGAAAGTTACTGTCCGGACCACAAAACTCTCTTTCTCCTCAGAGCTACTGTAGTAAAACATTTAATTTGTATCTTGTAATTTTGTGCTTATTGAATTTCTTTGTTCCTAAAATACCATAAGTCAATTTTAATGATAGCTTTCCAGTCAAAATAAAGAAAAAGCTTATGTAAAATCAGTGCCTAGCTCTGTACTGACTATAAGGTGACTGCAGTAAGAATATCTTTAAAAGGTGTGGGGAGGTAGCCTGGAACCAATGAACCATGATAAATAAGCAAGTAAATAAAAGTACAGATACATAAATATGTACACCATTATTATTATTATTATTATTATTATTATTATTATTATTGGAGAAGGATGTGGCAATCCATTCCTGAGGCAATCACGAAATAGCCATTGAAAACCCTAGAAGGGTCATTGAGTCGGGTAGGACTGGATGGCACCTAACCTAACAACTCATAGTGACTCATAGTGACCCTATGTACAATCAAACAAAACACTCCTGACACTGTGCCCTGCTCAGCACTAAGTCAGTGCTTCTCAGCTATTCATTGGGTTTTCAATGGCCAATTGTTTTGGGATTTCTTTGAGAGTGGACTACCATGTCTTTCTCCCATTTTTCCAGTGCTGGGGATTGAACCTAGGGCCTTGGAGAACATAGAGCAGCACTCTACCAACCAAGCCTCAGCCCCATCTTTATAAATGTATACAGTATATGTATATCCATGTGTATGTACATGGAGGGGGGGTGCCTGCAGTATTGTGTATATTTTTATTCTTAATGCCTAAATCTTGCTTTCTAAGTAGTGTCATCCTCTCAAGCGTGGCTTTGATGGTTGAGATTTCTAATGACTATAACACTGCATACTTTCTGCATATTATTTTTATATTGTACCTAATAGTATGGCAAGTGCTGTGCATGTTTTATTTTTGTGTGTGAAGGAAATTAAGGCATGCAGATATTGGTAACTGCCCTGAGGTCATGCAGCCTGCATGTGACCATGCAGGGATCATGCCAGCGGCCGAGTTCAAGTCATACATCCTTCCCACTCTGCCATTCCACATCTTGGTGGCGCTGTGTGGTTGGCCGGGCAGGTGTGTGACATCTATATGCAGGCTGACGGGATGGGGGAGCAAAATTAATTTTCTCCCTAGTAGGATTTCACAAGCAGTAGGGAAACACAGACGATTATTGGTCTAGGAATTTGCCCTCTCTTAGAGAAAGACCCATCTGATCATGGGTATATGTCTCTCACCCCAGTTTTCTTCCTACTCACCATAGAGGTCAAGTCCCCATTGAAAAATCCATGTCTTTTCAGTGTTCCATCCTATAAAGGTTACACTTGAGTAATGAACTTTTTTCCCTTGGCTGTCCACCTGTGAGCCATTGTTTTCTTGAGACCTCATGGCTGCCTCTTGAGTTGTGTGGCCTCAAAGTTTATAAGGCACTTATAAAAACCAAAACTTACCTGCTGGCAGGCAAGGTCATCTCTGCCTTGTGTGATGGGAGATGTGTGAGTTGGAAGCAGACAGGCAGGTAGGCAGCAGACAGACAGGCAGGTGGGTGGGCATCAGACAGACATGCAGGCAGGCAACAGCGAGCAGATACGAGACAGACAGGAGGGAAGCATGAGGCAGGTGTGACTTTTCTCGCACAGGTGGAGCTTCTTCTTTGCCTGTGTCCCCACCACAGACAGTGAGAAAGGCATCACTTGTACCCAGGTGAAACGGGTTCTCTGTGCACCTTTATTCCCTTGTGTGTGGTTGTCATGTATCACTTGATCACTCAGTGCATAGGGAACTCATTGCTCCCAGAGACAGCCTGTGCATTTCCAGTCAGTGAAAATGGGCCACCTTGTACCATTTACCCTTGGTCTGCTGTGGCCTTTTCAGCAACGCACAGTAAGTCGGTTCTGTCTTGCTGTGTTGGAAGTTACGGGTCGCCCACCCCATCCCTCAGCTCCTTAAGGTATTCATTTGTCCTTTGTTTTGATTTTCTGCAACTTATCTGTGGCCTCATGTTCCTGTTTTGCCCATCCCTCTTCAGAAGAAAGGGCCACACTAATCTACACATGAGGTGGCCCTAACCACCTTGGAGCTAAGTGTGGCTGTCCGAGTCCCAGGGCCCATTGTTCCCGTCACTTTAGCTCAGGAGGCACAGTTTTTGGGGACAGTCTCTTCATGCAGCACTCTCCCCTCATGTACCTGGTGTGGGGTTGCCATGTTTATTTCCAGGCCACGATAAGTAAAGAAATTGAGAAAATATGTGTATAAATTTTTTTTAGCAATTTGAGTGTTAAATTTAAAAATATAAATTTGAGTATCTTTGGTTTACTTACTTGATTTTGCAGTATAGACACTCCATTTATCAGCAGGAGATATATTCCCAGGCCCCCAATGGATGCCCAAAACCTCAAATAGTACTGAACCCTACATGAATTATAATTGTTCCTATACATACATGTCTGTGATACAGCTAAGCTTATAAATTAGGCATGATAAGAGATCAACAGCAGTAACTAATAATAAAATAGAGTGATTAAAACAATCTACTGGACTAAAAGTTATTTAAAACTTATGAATTTTTTATTTCTGAAACTTTCCATGCAATATTCTTGGACCTTGGTTGACCACAGTTGATACTGGAGAAGGTGGAACTGTGAGGAAGGAGGGACTATTTTAGTTCCTTCACATCATGTTTTGTGAAATACCCCTGCTTGACAGATTGCTAACGGGCACAGCAGCAAAAACTACTCGTTCCCTGTGAATGGTTTGGGAAGCACTGGTCTGGGTGACCTCAAGATGTCCCAGTCCTGCTGGCTGTTCTGTCCACGGCAGCTGGGTTTGGAACTGAAGTTCAAGGTTTGCACGGATTACCGGTTGTGGCTTTGGCATGTCCTCTGGGTCTGAGGAGGTTTCAGAAGGGGTGGCTGAAAACTTCCTGCTCACTGCCCCAGGTCAGTGGAGGATGGTGAGAGGACATCACCTGCCTTTCTAAGAGGCCTCATGTCATTCTTGCTGTCTTTCCAACAGCAATCCCTATCCTGGGCATTCAGGGGTGGGTGCCTTCCAGCAGGGAAGTCCTGCTGTGGCTGTCAGGGTGCTCTGCCTGCCCCTGCCCCAGTAGTGAGTCTCTGCTTCCCGAGCAGTTGTTTAGTCCCAAAGCCCAGGCAATGGGCTCATGGTGGAGGCCTGCATGGCCAGTGGGAAGTGATCCAACCCAGGAGTCAGGCTGACTGGGGTTCTAATCCCATTGTTGCTACTGGGTTCTTGAGTTGTCCAACAGTGAATGGGCCCCTGTGCTTTGGGTCTCTTACTATGTAAAACAAGGGTTATTGAGTGCAAGCACTGTGATAGCACAATGTTGTTGTAAGGTGCCATTGAGTTGGTATCCCACTCATGGGGACCCTACCTACAACAGGCAAAACAGTATTGTTACTGCTTCTCTGCTATTCATAAGGTTTTCAATGGCTCATTGTTTTTTGGGAATGGGTTGCCAAGTCCTTCTCCCAAGCCTACAGCACCTGGTGTACCCAGGTGAACTCCCATCCAAGGACTAACCAGGCCTGACCCTGCTTAGCTTCCAGGATGTGACGGGATCAGAAGCTATAGTGGTACAGCTGCAGGCTAGTAGCACAATGTTATTTTTGTTAGGTGCGACTCATGGTGACCCTCATAGGGTTTTCAATGGCTGATGATTTCGGGATTGCTTTGGGAGTAGATTGCCAGGTCCTTCTCCCATTTGGGGGATGCTGGGGATTGAGCCAAGGGCTTCAGAGAGTGCAGCATGGCACTCTACCAACTGAGCTAAACGCCAGCCCTGATAGCACAATAGTCATCTTATAATGACGATCGCTACCAGGTAACTAACAGGAGGGTAGCATATACAGTGCAGCTATGCTGGGCAATGAGATGATTCACCTCCTGAGCATGACTGGGGGGGATGGTGCAAGATTTTGTCATGCTATTCAGAACAGTGCACAATTTAAAAGTTATGAATTGTTTATTTCTGGAATTCTCTATTTAATATTTTTGGACCACAGTTGACCTTGGCTATATTTGTGGATAAGGGGACACCACTGCATTTCCAGAACTCAGCTGATCCCAGCTTAGTGAGAACAAGCTATGTTATAATACTTTCTTTTCTACTTTAGACAGTGAGGAAATTAGTGTTTTCTTAGTGGTTGTCTATTCTGGGAATACACATGTGCTTAAGATACAACTTAAGTTTTAAGAAAGTGTAAGAATCACAGAGGAAGGCAGCTGGTCCCTAACACCTCTGATTAGTGAGTGGAGTTTGGAGCCCTGTATTCTGCCTCGGGCACCTGCTGTTATAGGACAATAAGCAAAACCCCAACCGTGTTGTCTTTGGATCCACAGATGAAATTCGAGGCCATTGCTACCAGAGACATCATGGCTTCACTGCAACTTTTCTCTCTTTTCAAAGAGAACAAGACAGTTTCTTGTGTTGTTAAAAAATTCAATATACTTAGCTGTATTTCTCTCTTCAGAACTTGACTAAAAGAAAAATAAATTTTGTGTAAATGCCCTTTTTTGTCTGTTTAAGTTGGTCTTTGGGGTGAGGTTCCTGGTGTGTGCAGGGTCCTTATGCATATTTTTCACCTTCACAAAGAGTGAGCATAGCCCTTCCAGCTGTGCAGTTGCAGAGGAGAGTCAGGGATCTAGAGAAGCAACTGAATCCTAAGAGAACTGCCTTTACCTAAGGTGGGTGAAATGGAATTAAAAATAACACACGTGGGGACATCACATGCTGTAGGAGGAGGTTCTGTGAAAAGAGGGGACCTGGTTTAACTAATGTGGGACCAGTGGAGAGGGGAGGTACCCTGGCCATGTCACTTTGTCACTCTGCTCCCCCTACCCCCCGTCCACCATCCCATTTCCCCATCACCCGTATGCAGGTCACTCATTGTCTGGGATGGCCCATTCCCAAGCCCTCCTCACAGAGCTTCGAAGCTGTCACAGTGAGTACTGTTGGTGTGGCCCCCGGCCGGGTTCTCCAGGCAGGCAGGAACACACTCCATCCCCCCGGCTCATTTCCCACGCTGTGGCCCATGGTGGGGCTGCAGGCACCCACTGCCCTGCGTGCTGTGTCCGGTCTCAGGTTGCTTCGGACCTCCCCAGGGCCCTTTCCTGGCTTCCTTCGAGGCAGCCTGGGCAGCCCAGAGTGGTGAGGCCCCTGTGTAGACCTAGCCTGCTCTTGAGGGGAGGGGACATTCCCAGACGCCGGGCCAGCTCCCCGTCTGTCTGTGTGCCTCCCTTGACGCCTGCCCACCACCAACCCAGCCTTTCTCGTGCCAGTGCCACGCTGACTGCCTGGCTTCCCTGCCAGCCTCTCTCCTGTTCCTTTGCCTAAACCCCGTCCTCTGCCTTTGGCCTGTCCCCATCTCCTTGAGGGCCGTCCTGTGGTCTCAGCGAGTCCTTTCATCACCCCCCAGCTCCTCTCCCACCATCTCCTCTCCTGTCCTCCTTGAGGACTGCAAGTCCTGCTCCCCTTTTTTTGCTCAGTCCCTCCCTGGCAGGGCACTGGGGCAGGGACGACGCCACACCATCAGGTGGGCCCCGTGCCATGCCCAGGTCAGAACTCTAGACCCAGTGCTGCAGGGCCCAAGACAAAGGGCTGGTGGGCACAGGCTCAAAGCCAGCCCAGCAGGACAGTGGCCAGGTGGGCAGGGCTGTGGCCTGCACCACGTGGGGGCACCTGGCTTTGGATGCCACCTCTCGGAGGCCCCAGCTGCCCCTCTCCGTGGGATCATAAGTATGTGTCAGGTACCTGCTGGCTGCAGGTGATGTCACAGCACCTACCTGGCACCGTGGAGGCTGGCATCTACTGAATGGAGGGCTGCCCTCAGGTCATCCCTTTGGCTCATGCTGTCCTGCTTGGCCTGGCTGCTGCTCGTCTCTCTCACCTCCTTGCCACATTCTAGCTGCCACCCTGCACGCACCCTGCGGGGCCGCGCTGGTCTTGCCTGAGTGCCCTTGTCCTCAGAGGTTTTCGATACAGGCTTCCCCGGCCTCAGGTTAAATGTTCCCTCATGGCAGGAGAGGTAGCCAAGCCCTCTATCTAGGGAGGCTGACGGGGCCCCAGCATACTCAGCACAGACCTGGGTCACACCTGTGTTCTGCTACAGTCATTCCGTGTCCCCGGTCACTTGCATACATGACCTAGATTTAGCAGCATGCTGTCTGCCAGTTGCTCTGGGGTTCATGTTAGGGATTGTGCCCTGTTCCCACTGTGTTGGCACTGCAGTGGTGAGGCTGGGACAGGGGCTGCCGCATGAAGGGAAGGCTTCATTCTCTCCTGCATCTCCCCAGGGGTGACCCGGCATAGCTGATTCCTGCCCCGAAGGGGAGTCATAGCTTTGTGTGGAGGCACAGCCTGCTTGGCACTTACACCTGTAGCGAGTTCTGTGTTGTCCAAGAACGTTTAAAAGAGATTTGTGGTTGGTTACCTTTACCGTGTTATAATTATTTAAATGGGGCAAAGACTATGCACAGTAGTCGTGTTAATGGTTTATGCAGGTTCAGCGAAGCAAGCTTCTTGCTCCTCCCTGGCATGTGGTAAGGAGGGCATTTATTACCACAGCCTCACTTGCTGGACTCAGATGCTGTAAAACAACTCTGTTCACTCGGTTGTAGAAGACAAAAACTATTGGATACGTAGATTAAGTGCCTCCGTCACCTGAACTGGGATTGATCACTTGGCAGGAGGGCTTTAAAAAGCTCCATCAAAGGAGGACAAATTCACAGGAAAAACAAAAGTTTTCACTATTGGTAGAAAATTTCAAAGGTGATGGCAATATAAGGAGTGAGTAGGGATGTTTGTTTCATGCAGAACGTGGCATCTGCAGTAGTTGTGAAAGATGGCAAGGATTAAGAGAAGGGTCCTAAGGCCCCTCTGCTTGACTGTCCCCTCTGTCTAAGGGCCCTCTTTTGCCCCGCACACCTAACCCTGGACTCTCATGGACTAGCCTTGCCCCTCTTGGGCTTTGCTCTGGCACCCCTTCCCCTTGCAGCCTTCCCTCTTGTTTCCTGCTCAACTTTTCTTTTCATTCCATGGTGTCGTCCTCTTAAGTTACAAACAACTATATTACATAGTATGTTTATTGCCCACTATCTGCTTTCTCGAGATAAAATGTAAATTCTGATGTCAGGAACTTCACTTTATTGTTAATGTGCTGGACATAGGGTAGGTGTTGGATGGGTATTTGTTGAATGGACAGTTCTCTCTGAAAACTGACTGTACCACTGCTTGTCCATTTACAATGGGGTTGCATCCTGACAAACCCATTGGAAGTCTAAGCCAAAAATGCATTTACTCTGTAGAACATAATGACCTTCCTGCTGAGCAGCACAGCACACTGTAGCATCACTTCACGATTCCCCTTCCTGATATCGGGACTCACTGGGAGCTCTGCCCAGCATCACACGAGAGAATCATACTACATATCGCTATTCTGGGATAAGGTCCAAATGCAAAATTCAAAATATGGCTTCACTAAATGCATATCACTTTTGCACCATTATGCAGTGGAAAATTTTTCAGTCAAACAGTCATATGTTAGGGGTTGCCTGGATTTCTCTTTTGCTTAGGTGACCAAGAGGTGGGACACAGCAAGAGTAAGGGTTTATGATAGCTATAGATTCTCTATACCAGTGTACACGTTAAGTTTACAATGTTTGCGTGTCCACGCATAGTACAATTTGGATGTGGGTGCGTACATGTATGTACACACGCTCTTCCTCCCACACTCCTCCATCTTCTCTTGCATGTGTCTTTCCATTAGGGGACAGTATTAGAAGCACACAGCCTGGCAGCTGGACTCCTGCAACAGAGGCGAGCCAGCTGGCTTTTCCTTCCTTGCTGCTTGTTGAAGCTAGAGTGACCCTATGAATAGCCAGGCTGTTGCCATTTATAACCGCTATTCAAGCATGGAAGAGTGTGTACACCTCCCATTAGGAAGAACAGTAAAGGCACTCCATGTTTCTCCACTTGATCCTTCACCCTTCGCCAGCCCAAATTAGGCTCTAACAAAGTAGGAGGTTGTCTCCTTGCGGCTAGAGAAAGGAACTTGCCTGTGTTTTATGACAGGTCTTTTTACTTCTCATCTCTCTGTTCTGCAGCAGATCCATTGAAGAAGGTAATGAGTATTAATTCTCCACATTTACCTACAATAAAACTGAGATCCAGTGACTTTTGGTGACTTAGCCAGGTCAAAGAGCTGGAAGGTGGAAGATACTACCTTCTGCTTCTGTTCTCTGTGACCTCAAATCTGAGTCCCTTTTCTGCTGTCTCTGAGTCTGGCATAATTTGAGAGAGTTTCTCACTATCTTTGCCATCTTTGTTTATCTTCTCTGTGTCCTTCTGGATAGTTTCTCCTACTTCCCAGACCCCACTGAGCCTCAGTGGCAAGGAGCGTCCAGACAATGTCCTTGGAGATCGACCACAGGGGATGAGGGAGAGTGGAGGAGTCCTGTATTTGTTCTTCAGTTAATCCCACCCAGAGTGTTTTTCTTTCTTGTGCATTTTTCATCCCTAGAGGTTGGATCTGTTCATTTGCTCTCTCCTGCCTCTCTCTTGACTAGACTCACGCCCGCTTTCCTTTACCTTCTTGAAGATACGAAACATTTATCGTTGTTTTAACATCTTTTCTTCAACTTCTTTCATCTTTGGCATCTTAAAATCTGTTTTTCTTGGTTTATTTTTCTTATCATTATGGGTCTTATTATCTTCTCATGTCTGGTAATTTTCATTTGGATGTCAGACATTGTCAATTTTACATAGTTGGCTGCTGACTTTTTGAGGGCTGTACTGAGGGCACACTTAGGCTTCCTGGGAACAACATGACCCTTTGGAGCCTTGCTTTTAAGCCTTGTTAGCTGGGCACAGAGTCACACTCCTTGGGACAGATTTGTCATTACTGTTGAGGCAGGCTTCTTATGAGGACTTTGTTCTGCACCCCACCTGTGTGCAGGTTTTCTGTGTGGACTCATGGGACCCTTCCCTCCCCTGGGTGAGCTCTGGGATTTGCTCTGCCAACTTCTTTCTGGTGCTTCTTCCTCAGCCTCAGTTGTTTGCTTACGTGTACACACTGATCAGTGTTGAGCTAAGGATTTGCAGGGAACTCTCCCCAGATATCCAGAGCTCCATCCTGTCTGTCTTGGCCTCACCCATTGCTTAATTCTCTGTCAGAAAGACCCCTTAGACTCTGCCTGGGTTGCCCCTCATTGCCCTGCCACTTGCAAACTCTGCTGGCAGTGTCATGGGCACCGGGAGAGCTCACATCACCAGGCCCTCTCTCCCAGGAACCACTTCCCATCCACACTATTGTCCACTGTACAAAAACCATTTCAATCCTTCAGTCATCCAATTCTTTACTCTACATTGGCCAGAAGTTCAGAAGTCACCCATAATATTATTTTAGCTATGGCCCTGGGAATAGATTCACTTTAGAACATTTTTGTGAAGTTATTTAGTGGTCCTGTTGTCAAAAAACCTGCTTTTATATAAGAGAAGCTAGGCCCAGAGAGTCACTAGGCTCAGAGTCACTGTGTCCCACTGGTAGTTTCTAAACCTTTGACTCATCCCACAGGAATATTTTTCATATGTGTAGGAGGAGGTGAACCATCTAGTGGCCCACACTGAGCCATGAACCCCAAAATCCTCCCTCCTATGTTGTTGTTGGGTGCCGTCCCAACACTATGAGTGCCGTGCCAACTCATAGTGACCCTCATAGGGTTTTCAGTGGCTGACTGTTTCAGGATTGCATTGGGAGTGGATTGCCAGGCCCTTCTCCCATTTTTGCAGTGCTGGGAACTGAACTCGGGTCCTCAGAGACCTCAGCACAGCGCTCTACCAACTGAGCTAAATCCCAGCACCTCCCTCCTATGAGGGCCACCTATTTTGTCTTGCAGAGAAAAGTAGCTCTTTGCCACAACTGAGCTTCTTGTGCCTTGGGATTTGGGCTGTTTGTTTTCGTATTAGCGTCTTGCTGTGTCCAAAGCTGCATGGAACATAAATCTCAGGGAGTTATCACCTGACCCACTGTCATGCTGACCTGCCAGCCATGCCCTTTGCCATGCTCTGGCGGCTGCTCACTGTCCCGTCTCATACCTGCCCTCTGAAGAGCTATCACACCTGGTCCAGGTACACCATGGGGAGCCAGCCTGGAGCTCAAGGCCAGACTTAGCTGACCTCATTCTGCCTCTAGGGTCTTGGCTACAGGCTGCCATTTACCCTTGGTCCTTTGCCTTCTGCCTGCTGGAGGGACTGAGAGATGAGGAAGAGCCACTACCAAGGATTACATCACACTCAACCCCGGGGCCTTTTCCTGGTCAGCCGGGCCAGTGAGAAACCTTTCCAAGTTCTGAGATTGTTGTTGTTGAGCAAGTTCAGGGAAGAGAGATTCCCATCTTCCTCCCGCTTAGAGGGGGAAGAGCATGGGTGTCCCCTGGGCCTGCTGTGCCCCTGATACCCTGCTATTAGGCAGCCTTGTCTTGGTCCATTGTTCCCCCTGCGTGCAGTTTGGGGCTGCAGTTTAATGTAGATGTTGCAAATGGTGGTGGAAACAAGAGAGAAAATGCAGGCTGGAGCTGACAAAGTGGGGTTCAGCTTGTTTGCAGTGGCTGTGTGCCCCTGGCTCGGGAGGCCTCCATGTGGCCATCCACATCTTAGATGAGGTGTTTGAAGCTCAGCGATCCTGAGGGATTGCCTCCACTGTTGTTATAGCAGCATTTCAAACCTTATCTTCACAAATTCAAAGCTCTGCTCCCACCAACATGCTGCTCTACCTTTTTGGCTAACAAGTGCCATACTCCTTTTGGTTTGTGTCTGTGGGTTCATAATGTAGCAGAGTGGCTCTTCCAGAGGGATCACGCCTTCTGGTGGCATTTCTACCTGGCATTTTGAGGCTTCCTGACACTCAGTCCATGTAAGGGTCTTCTGTCGCAGGAGAGAATATCCAGGGTGTGATACCTGGAATTTCTCTCCCTTTTCCAAAACTTTGAACCATGGTTGGCCAAAATTCCTTGGGACTAGAATCAAAATACATTTCCTTCCATTTGCAAAGGTGCTGTTTGTTTTTCAAATTATATTCACACCCTGATTTGTGCCTTAATTGATACAGTTGCAGTACATTCAAGGTTGTGGTTGTCAGCATTACTCCTGGGCAGTTCAGACATCCCACCATTGTTGGATCTCCTGATTTCCCATTAAGTTGCTGTAGAGCTCACAGCGGATGGAGGTGCCCCACTTGTCGACTATTCCAACACATTCAACTTAGGTACTTAGACATGGGAATGTTGATGTCTATTCAGTTGCCCTTTCACAGGGAAGGGGCTTTTTAAAGCTGAGGATGGAGGATGTGGCAGTGGGCAGAGGTGAGGGGGGAGATCAGGAAGATGGTAGAGGGAGTGGAGAAGGTGGTCAGGGAGCTATTGGGAAGTTATGGTGGAAGGGGAAGCAGGGAGAGCGGAAGGAAGGAGGCCACCGAGGTAGAAGTGGAGGTTATGGAGGGAAGGTGGTGGTGAAGGCTGGTTGAGAAGGTGATGGTTGTGGAGAAGGAAGAAGGGGAAAGAGGTGATGGAGGAGGTATTGGCAGAGGGTGGAGGTGGAGGTGAAGTCCATGGAGAGAGGTGGAGGTTAGTGTGGAAGAGTGGAGGTAATCGAGGAGGCACAGGTGATGGGGGTGGTATGGGTGGAAGTGATGGATTGCAGGGGAAAGAGTAGAGGCAGTGCAAGAGTTGGGGATGATGGTAGAGGTGATAGTGGAGGTGGTAGAGATGGAAGGGATGGGGTGATGGAGGTGGCAGAGCTGGAGGAGGACATGATGGCGGTGGTGGAGGAGGTGGAGGCAATGGAGGGGGAAGCAGCAGCAGTGGAAAGAGCAGCAGCATTGACTGAGTGGAGCTTTGAATGGTCGCTCGCTCGCACCGAATCCTCACAACAGCCCTCTATGGTCACAGGGAGGTTTTCTGTCCTCCCCAAGGTCATCTGCAGGGATTCTAGAGCTGGTGCCCTTCACCTTGAGCCAGCTGCCCCTTGATGTGGGAATACTGGCTCAAAAACCAGGTATAAAACTGACTTGGCAAAGGCATTTTATTTTGGGAAAATCATTTGTCAAGATTGACAGGGCCTGGGCATGAGGTTTCTTTGTGGGGTGATGGAAATGTTCTAAAATTAGAAGGTGGTGAGGGTTGTACGGATCTGTCATGACACCAGCACTCATTGGGTTCTACGCTTCCAACGGATGAAACGTATGTTATATAACATATCTCAATAAAGCTGTTTAAGAAAGCGAAAGATTGACAGGCTCCCTTTGCCATGAACAACTGAAATTGATGTTTCTGTGTCCAAGGTTGCCGAGCAGGTAGTTAACTTTAGGCAATTCAAAGCCACGTTTGCAAATAATGTCAAGAATAGCAGTACTTGCAGGTAGTTATGTCAAAGAAATGCCCGCGTGTAGAGGATGCCCGGCCTTTTAGATGTATAGTGATTGGGTGCGGGGATATTTGTGTAAAAACTGGAGCATTTTTTTAATATGGTAGCATTTTTGCTTCCAGGCTCCAGCAGTCTTACTGTGTGTGGTTGTTAGGTGCCGTCTAGTCTGACTCACAGCGACCCTCTGTACAACAGAACCAAACACTCTCTGACACTGTGCCATGCCCAGCACTATGTCAGTGCTTCTCTGATTGTTTTGGGAGTGGGCTGTCAGGTCCTCTCATTTTTCCGGTGCTGGGGATCCAACCCAGAGCCTCAGAGCATGCAGAGTAGCACTCCACCTACTGAGCTAAACCCCAGCCCATCTTATGGTTTAGAAGAGAAGATTTCAAACTCAGACCAGAGATGATCCAGCATTTTCCTGTCAGATTGAGCAGTTTATATAAATATTATTTTAAACCGAAAGCCCATTATAGATAAAAAGCATTACCCTCATCCCGTGGTAGGGACAGCTGGCATGCTGAGTTTGCCTTCTTTTCTCAGGCTCTTGGAAGCAGTTGTGGTCTGGATTTTAGGATCAGTTTGACATAAGACCGCTTTCCCTCCCTTTGCTTTCATGTAGACAGAAATAGTGGCATCTAAACAGGCAGCACCATTTGGGAGGTAAAAACATGGCTCCTACTAGTTTGTTACAAGTGTTATTTCCATTGGTGGGAACTAAGTTTTCATAGCTTAAAACAAACAGGATTGGAGGTCTCTGACCGTGAGGGGCTCTTGTGATTGTAAGTGTGGTGATAGATTTTGCAGGAGCCCTCAGTTGTTAAGAGTAAGTTCTTGGAGTGTGCTTGCTTGACCCATACATGTCCTAGATAGCTGGGCATGGTGTCTTTCAGTCCCCTGCCGCTGTGCCAGTGGGCTGCCAACAGAATGCCTTACAGAAAGGATTTCAGCAAGAATGCACATAACCTGCCTAGCACCACCGGACCTGGAACTCAGGAATTGCAGTAGAAGGTTTGCCATTTTTACATTAATTTTCAGTAAAAATGAGTCATCATATAGCCATCTTCATACCCCATGGACCTCAGCGTTTGCACTCCCTGGAGTAGGCTGTGTACAGGAGGGAGAGGTGGACATCCAGCAGTGTGGGAGGGGAGGTAAGGCAGTAGGGTGACGCTCCACTTTTCAGATGGCAGGCAACACAGAGTGGCAGGTAACCTCGTGCCTCAGTCGTCGCTGGGCACCAGTCCCACTGATTAGCATGTTTTCAGTTTGAATCATTTCCCACCTTTAATTGCATGATGTGAAAGGATCGAACGCAAGCCTCTTGCCCTTTACATATCTATGTTGAGAAGCTTAGCCCTCTCGTGGCCCAGGCCTAGGTCTGGCACGGGGCATGGGCCATCACAGCAGATCAGGCACCACAGGCTGGAGGTAGCCCAATGTCCTGACTGGGGACTGCAGCTCCGAGGTGTCCAGTGGGCAGCCACACTGGGTTTCACCTGCACACCAGGTCCACCACAGTCCCTGCCCTGCTCTGCCGCCTTCCTCCTTCCGGAGCCACTGTTTACGTGTGGTCTCTGAAGCCTTGGGCTGCTCCTCAGTATAATAGTAGACTTAGAACTGTTCTGCTCCATGGGCCAGAGTCTCAGCAGCCCACTGGGGTGCCCTCTTGGGGGACAGCAGGGAGAAGCTTCACTGGAGGAGCTGGAGGGATCATCAGGAGAGGCCAGCAGGGGGCGTCCCCGCCTGTGGGCCTTCATGCAACCCCTCTAGGTGTGTTTTATAGAGAAGCAGCTGAGCAGGAGAAGCAGCCTGCCTCAGGTCCTTGTCCCTCCCTGCTCTGCCTTGCTTCCTCAGCCACCACCATGAGCCAGAGGACCAGGGACCTGAACTATGTGGCCTGGGCATGTTGGCTGCCAGACACAGAGCAGACCCTCCTCTTTACCATTCTTGCCACCAACTCTAGGGCTCAGTGTGAGTTCCATCAATCATTTAGTGCAGGGCTTAGGACTGGGTCACCCAAGAAAGGGAGTGGGCTTTGCTCATTCACTCTTAGGCTGCGGCGGGTGATGTTTCTGTCCTGATCAGTTGGACAGGCTCTGAGGAGCTTTGGGGCCGCACTTTCCCCTCCTTCCTCTGGTCTAAAAATCATGTGCTGCTAACCTGACCTTCAAGACGAATCCCAGCCTCCCTTTCCAGCACCCTGGGCTTCCTCATGCAGGGCTCTGAGTGCTCGGACCACAAGACCACCTTTTCCTCCTGCCCAGTCCTACCTGAGTCAGGCGGGGGAGGCAGGAGGCTAGGAAATTGACACAAACAGAAACTCATTTTAGAGAAAACCACTCCAGGACAATGGCAGGCTGTCTAGCCTGGTCCCAGTGTTCACTCCCTGGCTTCTGGCCACGGGCCACCTAAGACAAAGTGGGAGAGGCATTTGCTACAAGTAGGACTTACCTTGGATTCCTACCACATAAAATCTTGTTCTGGGACAATTAAGAAACAAATGAGAGCCAATGGGGTGGAACATACCTGTCATCCCAGTGACTGGGGAGGCAGAAACAGGAGGATCATGAATTTGAGGCCAGAAGGAGCCTGGGCAACTTAGAAAGATCCTGTCTTAAAACAAAATATAGAAAAGGTCTGGGAGTGCAGGTCAGTGGCGGAGCACTTGCAAAAGTACGGGTGAGACCCTGGGTTCAATTCCCAAGTACTGCCAAAAGAGAAGGGAAGGAAAGGGAAGGGAAGGAAGGAAGGGAGGGAGGAAGGAAGGACGGACAGAAGATAAGAAGGAAGGAAGGGAAGGAGGGAAGAAGGAAGGAAAGAAGGGAAGGAGGAAAGATGGAAGGGAAGGAAAAGAAATAAGAGGTGATATGCATGTTGGAAATGTCATAATGAAACCTTTAATTTGTACACTGACTAAAAATTAATAAAAATTGAAAGAAAGAAGGAAAGAAAGGAAGGAAGAAAAAAGAAAAAGAGGAAAGGAAGAGTCCAATGGGCAAGCACACCTGTAGGGCCCCCTTGACACAGTGCTCCCCTAGACTCAGGCACAGCTTGGTGCTGTGCAGTATAAGCAGGGCCTTGCAGGGGGTCCCAGGAGGTTCTCCAGGCCTCAGGACACATTAGCCAGTTGACTCAGAGGCTCCAGGTAGCCGAGCCCCAGCTGTCAGCCACTGAGCAGCCAGGTCTGACTCATTCACTCACCTTTGAGACTGGAAAGCCCCTGTGCCCTCAGGACTGGTGTGGCTGGCCTGTCCAAGAATAGTCCAGAAAAAAAGAAGAAGAATATGGAGGACCAATAAGCTCATGAAAATGTATTCAACCTTGTGTTAAAGATCTGCAACGTAAAACCAACAAGTGAAACCACTGCTTACCTGTGGAATTGGCAACAGAAACATTTCCAGAAAAATAGCCAGTCACAGTCCTGGTTGCGTCTGGTGACAGGCAATGGGCAGCTCGCATCTTTTCTGAGTGGAAGGGTAAACTGAGCAAAGAGTTTGACAGTGGGTGTCAAGAGCCTTTAGAAAATAGTACACACCACCTTTGCCCTAGTCACACTCCTCCTAGGGACCCTAAGCAGGGAATCAGAAATGTGGGCAAAGTTTTCTGTGATCATTGTGTATGTTATCTGAAAGATGCAAACTATTGGGACATGTCTACTAGCCTAGTTTTGAGTATGTGATATTTACCTGGGTTTTAAAATGACCTCTTAAAGTTAAATGCAGTTTGGGGAGGGGGCAAAACACAGAATAGTTTACGTAGTCTGATTTCCACGGTGTCTAATTATACACAAAAAAAGCGCAATGACCACAAAAATAGCACTCTCCTACAATCATAGGACTTGGGTTAATTTACTTTTATTCCTACTTTGTATTTCCAAAAATTTTACATGGTTCATTTTAAAATTCAGAAACAAGGAAAACGGAATTTCTCTTAGGTGCTAAGGAACAGATTGGGTAGGGAAATATTTGCTCTGGAATTACAGAAACCAGATGGATTGACCCCAGAAGGGGAGGATGCTAAATTTGGCTACTTGGGAGGTACCCCTTTCTCAGCCTTGAGAGGCCAACTCCTTTGGCACTTCTGAGGGGGATTTTGGTAGCATTTTCCTCGTCTCTGGGAACCCTTTTCCTCCAGACAATCCCTCTCCTTTTTTCTCATCAAAAGCTTAGTGTGTTTGTTGACTTTCTGTTACTGTAACAAAATGCCTGAGATAATCAACTTAGTAAGGGGAATGGTTAATTAGGACTTGTGATTTCAGTGGTTTCAGTCCATGGTCTCTTGACCCTATTGTAATAATCCTGTGGCAGCACAGATATACCATTGCAGGAGTGCATGGCAGAGGGGGCCTCTTTAGTTCATGGCAGAATAGAAACAGCTACTAGATAACCCAGGGTCTCAAAAACACCTTGAAGGGCACATCCCCAGTGACCTACCTTCCTTTACATGCTGCCTCCTAAAGGTTCTTACTACCTCCTAAAGGCTCCATGGGCTGGGGACCAAGCCTTTAACACACAGACCTTTAGGAGACATTCCAGATCCAAACTATAGCAATTAACCATTCATAATCCATATGTTCAGCAGTAGGATATTGGCTAAATAAATGACAGTCGACATCCACTGAGTGGGGGTATGTTAGAGCTATAAAAGAATTCTGCCAGTGAAGACTGCGTTTGTTGACATGGAAAATTTCAAAGAATGTGATTATGCTTCCTTTTTTAAAAAAAATTCACGATCATATGTGACCCCTTTGTGATTCAAATATGGCATGCATACCCTCTGTAAATAACGCCGCTCTTTTGCACATGTGCACATAGTGCTACTTCTGTTTGTTTTTCTAAAAGATGATACAGAATCCTGGTAGTATGACTCTTTGGAGTGTGAGTAGACAGAGTTGTAACTTAGCAAGTATTCCATTTATGATTAAGAAACAAAAAGGTAGCTATTTCTTTTGAGGCGGAGGGCAAGGGAAGAGAGAGAGGAGAAGAGAAGAGAAGAGAAGAGAAGAGAAGAGAAGAGAAGAGAGGGAAGAGAGACAAGAAGGAGGGAGGTACTTATTAAAACCCCTCCTATTCCTTAGGATTTTTTCATTTCTCCAGATTTTCTGGAGGAAGGGGTGAATGCAGTGTGGCCTTTCTTGGACATGTGGATGTGGGCAAGCTGGTCTTCAGGGAATCTCTTTCCTGGGCTCCCTGTCCACCTCCCACATTTTGAGTGGTCCCAAAGCCCAGCACAGAGCAGACCTTAGCTGTTTACTCCCATGTTGGTGTGCGCAGCCAAGAAGGTAGTGTTGATCCCATTTCCCGCATGAGGAAGAATGTTCTGGCAGAAAAGCCTCAGGGAGATTTCCAGCAGTGGGTGTTTGTCACAGCCCCATGCCTTGGGGACCACTGAGGGTTTTTTTTTGTTTTGTTTTGTTTTGTTTTTTGAGTCTCTTGGGGCATTTGGATGATTGAGTGGGAAGGATCAAGGGCAGTGCCACCAGGCTGCCCCAAGCCCTGTTACAGATGGGGAGGTGACTGACCTTCCTGTGCCTGTGTGCTGCTCCGTGAAACGGGAGCCCAGCCTGGCAGAGCAAGGACCATGGCGAGTACATTGCCCGTGTACATGCTAGGCAAGTGCTTCTGCCACTGAGCTTCCTCTCTAGCCCAAGGCTAGAGCCCAAAATTTGTCAGTTTGCTCAGTTAGCCTAGTACAGTATCAGAAATCTAAATTAAGTCATGAATTCAGACCTAGTTCAGCCAGGAAGCGTACCTGAGGACAAACAGCACAGGTAAAGCAAAGGTAGCATAGAATACCTTAGAGACATTTAAAGAAATAGGGCTTGCTGTCGTTCAGCCTGCTCATATAGTTGGCATTGTTCCAGTCCTGGGGATAATTTGTTACTCAAATGAATTAAGTTCCAAAGGAGACTCAGCATTTGCTGTGGTCTTTTCTGTTGCTAATAACAAAATACCACAAACTGGGTAAATTATAAAAAAAGAGAATTTTATTTTATTTAGGCTCGCAAGTATCTTGTTGTTGTTGTTGTTGTTAGGTGCCATAGAGTCGGTATCCGACTCATAGTGACCCTCATAGGGTTTTCAATGGCTGAGTGCATTCACAAGTATAGGCACAATTAAAAACAAAAACAAAAACTTTCCATTCATGGTTGGTTGAATCCATGGATGTGGAGCACAGGGATATGGATGGCAGATTGTGTGTTCTACAAAGCAATTCTTGACGCTCGCAGAGTAAGATTCACAAGCAGCAGCTTGCAGTGCTAGAAGGGAGTCATAGGGATGGCGTTGTTGCTGTCAACTGTGGACAATCGATCTCCACATTTTGATGGTTCCACATCATGAGTTTTTAACTCTACGATGGTGCAGAAATGATACATATTCAGTGGAAAACATGTTTCAGATTTTGAACTTGGATCTCTTCCTGGACTAGTGCTATGCAGCGTGATGCTGTCTGATGGTGCCAGGTGGTGGCAGCAAGCCACACCTCCCACTCAGCCCTACTGCTGTGAGGGAAACAACCAATGTGCTGCAGGGCCCCATGTTCCCAATGATGATGTTTGGTAGGTTAGGAGGACTCAGCGCATTTTCCCCATATGATATTTTCCTTTGATAATGAATTTATTGAGTTGTAACCCCATCATAAACTGAGGAGCATCTCTACTATATTTGTGAAAAATATATATGGTTTTAGTGCTTATTTTGTGCTTTTGGTATAATTCGAAGCCTTTCAATTATGGAGATAATATACACAGTTTCTAAAATCTCCTAAGAGGAAGCTGGCATCTCCTCCCCACGGTTAATCGTGGCTCTTTTGTAAGCACATCAGTACAAGCTGACACATTTTCCACGATGTTTAGTCCATCTTTCATTGGCTTAGCTGTGTTTTCATGAAGTTGTCTTTCAAGAATTGCGACTTGGGTTCTTGATATTGTTGTTTTACTTTTTGCCTAACCTTTTGGTCCTCCCTTGGATGTCTGAAACGTGCCACTGAGCACCTCATCCTGTGCTGAAGGAAATACTTCTTGGCTATTTCTGTCCCAGGTAGCAGAAGGCGAGGCTGAAGACAAGGAACTGTTAGGAATGTGCACGCACCCCAGGAACATGAGTATTGACATTCATTTCCTAAGCTGGGCACCTGACAGTCATTCTTTGGAATGACCATTCAAGGAAAACTATTCAAGCCAAGAAAGCAGGAAAACCTTTTCTTCTACCTCCCTTGCCGATAGGTTGCAACTTTTCATGATTGGCTTTCCTTTTACAGCATATTTTAAACTGTCATTTAAAACTAAAAAAGGAAAAAAATGGAAAGAAAGTAAGGAATTAAGGAAGAAAGGTAGCCCTAGCTGTGGCTGGTGTTGACACCATTGTCTTTCTTTTAGGACAAAGTGGAGCGGAAACCCCCCCACCCGCAAGACCCAGCAAGGTCTGGGCTCTCAACACAATCTCGCCGAGCAGGAAAGCATCAAGGTAAGAAATTGAGTGGGAAGGATCAAGGGCAGTGCCACCAGGCTGCCCCAAGCCCTGTTACAGATGTGGAGGTGACTGACCTTCCTATGCCTGTGTGCTGCTCCGTGAAATGGGAGCCCAGCTGGTTGTAGCTTTGCAGTGGTGCTAGGATGTTACTGCCCTCTGTGGTATCCACAGGGCATCCTTGGGCATCATAGGCATGCCAGACTCCCTCACAGAAACCAAAATCTGAGGATGCCCAAGTCCTTTGTAGGAAACATCGAATTTGCATAGAACATATGTGCACCCTACCAAATGCTTTGATCATTGCTAGAGGACTTACAATACCTAACACAGTGTGAACGCTGTGGAAATCATTGTCACACTGTATTGTTTAGGGAATAAAGACAATAAATCTGTCAATGTTTAATGCAAATTTATTTTTCAAATACTTTTGATTCATTATTGATTGAATCCACGGATGTAGATATGAAGGGCTGACTGTATATTCTAAAAACATGTTCTTGGTTCAAATAAAATATGTTTCTAATATTGAATCTTTTCTCCTTAAGGAAAATAGGATCTAAAGTAGCATTATGTACTTTCAATGAATAGCCTTCAGTGAGCCAAATGTTAAAAATTTGCTTTGTGTGAGTTATCTGGCAGTAAACTTTTCTTTTTTCTTTTCTTTTTATTTATTTCTTTTTTATTTTTTTGCCGTCCCAGGGATTGGGATTCAGCTTAAAGATGACTTGATGTTACCTGCAGAGCGCTCCTCCTTCATAGTGGAGCCTTCTGTATTTTGGCATTTTATATTTTCAATTAGACTGGTTTGCGTGTGGGTACTCTGGGTGTTTGTCTTCTCTTTCCTGATTCCTTCTATTCCGTTTAATTTCTGAGGGGGTTGCTATGGGGAAGAAAGCGGGACACTAAATGAATGCAAAGGTTATTTAGTAAATCAGATCTAATAAATGGAAATGGTGAGAGAAGATGGGGAGTCTGATTATGACATGGAACTGGAAAAATGCACACAGCTCACCTTTTGGATTCCTGGAGAGCGTAAGTACAAGAAATCATACAGTTTAGAGCTGGTAGGAATTAGAATAATCAGATTTTTAAAGTGCTTAATGATAAAAAGTTGCCATATAGCAAAAAGAAAAGCTAAAACTTGACCATGAAACCATGTAAATATTGTCTCAGGTATGAGAAGATTCCTAAAAGCACACAGGTTTTCTGTGGCAAGCATCATTTCAGGGTCACCCTTTAGAACACTTTCAAATGAGATGATATAAGCCACAGTATACCAGTTTGTCAGTCCTGGCTTTGGAACTTGGGACAGTTTTAGCTTATTACACTGTGCCGCTTTCAGTGATCTCATTTGAACTGATACAATCTAGGGCTTGGTATTAATCGTTTTTTGGTGTTGATGATTTGTTTTGGTTTTGTTTTTTGTTTTTTCATGGTACTTAGGGGTTGAACTTGGGGGCCTTGCACATGCTTTACAAGTGCTTTACCTAGCCTACCTGTTGTTGTTGTTATGTGCCATGGAGTCATGCCTGACTCATAGCGACCCTCTCAGGGTTTTCAATGGCTGATTGTTTCAGGATTGCCTCGGGAGTGAATTGCCACAGCCTTCTTCCGTCAGCCTACCTAGCCCATTATTCATTTTTTATCTTAAGACAGGGTCTCCTGAATTACACAGGCTGTCCTTGGCCTTGAACTCTCCTCCCAAGTTGCTGGGATTACAGATATGTGCCACTGCACCCAGCCTAGTATTAATGTTTGTGTATAATTCTATATTGATACTTTTGTTAGAAAATTAGGAGAAATTAAATGGAAGGAATTTTTAATAACTTATCACCTATCCTTTGTCTTTATATTACACACTCAATTATTGCATAGATATTGGACCTATCCAGGTAGTGTCCTTGAGGGGAATTTTTCAGGACAGAATGTGGAGTGAGTGTTGTGTAGAGGGGAGCTAGTTCTCATATCTGGTGTGGAGTCACACAATGGACAGTTCAGTCCCTGATGGGTCCCAGCACCTGAAATAGGACTTAAAGGGACTAAGGACCATATCTCCATATGGACCTCAACTTCTGCTCAGTGACCTAGAGTGTTTTGCCCTTCAGCACACTTGTGACATTGGGTACCTCTTAACCCTTCTTCCCACGTAGTATATAAACAGGAAACCCGAAGGACTCAATCTGGCCTAGAGCAGCCTGAGCACAGTGCAGCGAGCAGTGCCCAAGCCTGCTGGACCACAGATCCAAAAGCAACCATGAGTTACAGCCACCCAGGTCCTAGGGGACAGAAGGGGCTGAGGTCCCTCCCCTTTGCCAGTGCTGGGGCAGGGGCCAGGCTGGGCCCCCTGCTTCCAACCAGGAGCTGGAGTGGGGTTTCCCTGCTCTCAAAAGATGCTGGGAAAAGGTTGCTGCCTCGCAGGGACTATAGTGTATGTTAGCATGTTGCCAGGGGGCCTGGACCACCCTTTCAGCCAGAACTACAGGGAGCAGCACCACCATGGGTGCAGTGACTCAGGCTGTGATCTCGGTAGTTTCCTGTGAGGTAGCGCTGCATGTGTCTCTGACCCCACCACTCCATAGGGAGGAGTAGGCAGGCAGGGTGGTAGAAGAGACAGACACAGCAATCCACCCTAAATGAGTCTGCAAACCAACATTCCAGAACATGCAATGCAATCCTGTGCTAGGATATGCAGCTGACAAAATCTACAGATGACCGATTTAGACCATATGCAATGGAAATGCACAGGCTTTCAAACAGATGTGTCCATAGTGCTAAGAAACAGGGGTTTAGCTCAGGAGGTGGAGCGCTTGGTTAGCGGGCTCTGAGGCCTTGGGTTTGATCCCTAGCACTGCAAAAATGGCAGCCCTCTCCCGAAACAATCAGCCATTGAAAACCCTAGGAATAGCAGGCAAACACTAGTATAGTGCTGGGCATGGCACAGTGTCAGAGAGTCTCTCATTCTGTTGTACAAAAGGTCGCTGAGTCAGACCTGACTCAATGGCACCTAACAACAACAACATAATGCTCAAATGAATGGAAAGATACTGTAAAAATGAGCAAGAAACTATGAAATACAACAGGAAGGAACCGAGCAAGAAGAGCTGGGTAGGAAAAAGAATCTACTAGAAATTTTAGAAGGGCTGGGATTTAGCTCAGTTGGTAGAGCGCTGCACTGCAGTCTCTGAGGTCCGAGTTCAATTCCCAGTCACTGCAAAAATGGGAGAAGGACCTGGCAATCCACTCCCAAGGCAATCCCGAAACAGTCAGCCATTGAAAACCCTATGAGGGTCGCTATGAGTCGGATACCGACTCGATGGCACCTAACAACAACAACAAGAAGAAATTTTAGAAATTAAATATGTAGTTACTGACATTTTTTAAAATGCTGGATTCTGCCTAATGAGAGTTAAAGAGCTAGAAGCCAGGTATAAGGGAATCATCTCACTAGAGCACAGAGAGGCAGAGAGGCAAAGGAAGATGTGGGGGCAGTTAAGTACACAGGGTCCCAGTCTTCAGAGGAGGGAGAGGTGCAGAGGAAAACCAGATATGAACTGAGAATCGCCCAGAACCAAAGATAGATATGTCCCCAAACTGCAGTCACATAACTAACAAGGAAAAAATGAAGATGGTCGATATCTAATAGCATTTAGCATTAGTATAAAAAATGGAATCCAGAGGAGGATTGAAGGGAAGAAATAGATTTCCTGACACACCATAAAACTGATACCAGCCTATTCACAATAGATGACAGAGACAATGTGGTATACTTTCAAAGTGCTGAAAAAAGATAACTGTCCCTCTCAGATTTTATAGCAACATACCCAGGCATGGTGGCACATGCCTGTATCCTAGCACTCAGGAGGCAGAGACAGGAAGATCATGAGTTTGAACCAGCTGGGGCTATATGAAAAAAAAAAAACAACTAAAAGTAAATTAAACAGAATTTTATACCAGCATATTGTTTCCTAATGAAGGGAAAATGAAGCTTTATTTTTTTCAAATGAAGACTGAAAGAATATATTATCAGCAGTTTCCACTAAAAGAATGATTAAAGGCTGGAGGTGTAGCTCCTTTGGGTTCAATTCCCAGAAGAAGAGGAGGAGGAGGGGGAGGAGGGGAGGAGGAGGAGGAGGAGGAGGAGGAGGAGGGAGAGAGAGAGGGAGAAAGAGAGAAAGGAATGCAAGGAACAATGGCATAATATTGTGAGTGTAATTCCACATAAATTGCTCAAGTGAGACTGATATGAAACTCCATATACTCAGGTATTGGCAATACATGCATGCCTTTTGAGAGTGGGGATTATTCAGGGAGTGGTTAAACTGTAAAAAGGACCCAAAAAGGAGAAATAAAATGTAGAATCAATTGGGATCACATTAGGGGGAAAAGTATAATGAATTATGCAATTTAAAATATTAGATGCAACTAAAATGTTGACTGTGATTTCTTTTTTTTTTTAAATTGGAAATTTTTAATGTACACCTTAATGTGATTCATTCTGACATGCTTTTCATTGTGGCATTTCCATATATGCATTTTGATGTACATTATTCATATAGGTGCCCCCTTACCCTCTTGAATGCTTTCCCCCCCACCCTCCCCATCTAAGTCTTCTCTATCATTTACTTGGTAATATATTGCCAAGTAAATTGACTGTAATTTCTAAAAGAATACACCTATCTGTAGTTTCAAAATTGGTTAAAAAAATACGTGAGACTATATATTTTTTTAAAAAAATCATATGACGTCAGGTAGTAAAAAGAAAAATCAAAATGTGAAAGGAAAGTGCCAAATAGATAATACAAAACAAGATAGTAGGGATAATTCCACACATATCCAGGATAGTTTAGAGAGGCTCACACTGTAGATACACCTAAAACCCTGCACCTTACAGACTCTAGATCCTTCTCTAACTCTGTGTAATTTTTTGAAAAGTTGACCATATATG
Source organism: Pedetes capensis (assembly GCA_007922755.1). NCBI lineage: Eukaryota > Metazoa > Chordata > Mammalia > Rodentia > Pedetidae > Pedetes > Pedetes capensis. The sequence continues at coordinate 123,105 of VMDO01000553.1, read as the reverse complement.
GAAAGTTGCACTAAATTTTAAGCAATCTGTTTCATGCAAGCCCCGTTCTTTGACCTAGTGTGATTAAATCAAACGTCAAGACAAAAAGTTCAAAATAAAAGGCATAAACATGTTTATGGAAACTTTAAAACACATCTTTATTTTACTAGTGGGTTAAAGAAGAAATAACAATGGGAATATGAATCCTTTAAAATGAAATGGAAATGAAGGTATTCCGACTATAAAGTTGTGTGGCACTCTTAAAGTGGTATGTAGGACTAAATTTCTAAGCTACCGAAAGAATAAAAAATGGAATTAGGAAAATGCATATTGAACAAGTCTAAGCAATGTGGAAAGAAGTAATTCTGAAAATTAAAATGAGAAACTGTCAAAGGAAAAATAAGCAAAAAGAGAGAATTTATCGAGGAAAGTATCAATAGACGAACAAAATCAAAGCCAGTCTTTTGTAAAAACCAACATAACAGCAAATCTCTAGCATAAATGTGCAGAAAGGCCCGCAGGAAAACCATATGAAGAATAGCATGTTAGAGAATTGGAAAAACAAGGATACCATGAGCAATAAATGTAGAAATAGAGGAGAAATGAATAATTTGTGGCAAAACTGTAAAAGTAAAATAAACTATTGAAGAAATAGATCTTTCTTTTGTTTCCCTCCTCCTTCCCCTCTTCCTCTTTCCCCCTCCTGTCCCCTCCCCTCCTTTCCCTTCCCTTCCCTTCCCTTCCCTTCTCCCTCCCTCACTCCCTTCCTTCCTTCTTTCCTTCCTTCCTTCCTTCCTTCCTTCCTTCCTTCCTTCCTTCCTTCCCAGGGTCAAACCCAGGTCCTCATTCAGGCTAGGCAACTATTCTGCCACTGAGCTATGTACCCCTAGTTCCTATAAATATAAAATCTTAAAGAAAAAAAACCTCTGGAAGAAGTGGAGTTAATAAATATTGCTTTTCCTTCAACAATATTCAGGTAGTTTTTCAGATGAATGTTATAAAACTTTCAAGCAGCAGAGGTGGGAGGATCGCAAGTTCGAGACCAGAGGCAGTCTGTGTAACGTAGGGAGACCCTGTCTCAAAAGTTAAAAAAAAATGAGCTGTGGGTGCACTCAGTGGTCCAGCACTTGCAGAGCATGCAAGCGCAAAGCCCTGGGTTCAACCCCCAGTACCGAAAAAAAAAAAAAAAAAAAAACTTTCAAGCAATAAATAATGTCTCTCTTTATGCAGCTGTTTCAGAGGCAGACACTGGAAATGCTCCCACTCATAATATATTTGTGTAACTTTGAAACAGTACTGGAAATCAAAGTTATAGGTCCATTTCACATGTTAAAATAAGTCTATGTAAAACACTAATGAATCAAATTCAGCAGGTTCTCTTCAAATATAAATATAAAACATGTTATGACCAAGTTGGGTTAGTTGTAGTAATGCAAGGATGGCTTACCATCATAAAGTAGGGATTTATTTAACATGTTAAAAAAATAAAGGAAAAGCAAGTGATCATTTCACTAGACATTAAAAAGAGAATTTGATATACTTTTCTCCTCATTATAGTGCATAACAAACAATAACAACAAAACTATTACCAGACCAGTATAAGAAAGGAACCTCCATTAACATTAAAATTGTTTGGTCAAAATCCACAGCATACATCAGACAAGTGGAAAAATATTAGTCATGTCTAGGAAAATCCAGAATCAGACAAAGAGATCTGTTATCGCTAGAGGTCTTAGCCAGTATATATAAAAAAGCAAACAAAGAAAGCAAAAATGTAAGCACTGGAAAGAAATGAAATCCATGCTTATTTTCAAGTAATTTCAAATAGAATATCCATAGAGTCATACAGGCAAACTTTTAAAATGTATAAGAGTTGTGCAGGGACTAGGATTTAGTTCAGTTGGTAGAGTGCTGCTCTGTGCACTCTGAGACCCTAGATTCAACCCCTAGCACTGAGAAAATGGTAGAAGGACCTGGCAACCCACTTCCAAAACAATTCTGAATAAGGAGCCATGAAAAATCCTATGAGTAGCAGAGAAGCACTGACATAGTGCCGAGCATGGCACAGTGTCAGGGCATGTTCACTCTGTTGTACATAGGGTCACTATGAGCCGGACCTGACTTGAGGGAATCTCAAGTCAGGAAACATAGAGGGAACTCTATGTGGGGCACGCACCTCCTGGTCCGGCCTGGAGGTTCGGATGGGCGGTGCCGCTGCACACACAGATACTAAACAAAATTCACTCAGGACCCTTGGGTGTGGGGCACGGACTCCTGTGGCCCTTGGGATGCCGGTGGAGATGGGAGAAAGGAAAAGCCTCAGGTGCCTTTGCTTTCCAGGGGCAAACACCCATATTGGTGGTCTCAGTGGTCACCAGGAGACAGCTGTTGCTTCGTTGGTGAATCAGATGGAGAGCGGGTTCTCTCCTTGTTGATGGTCACAACGGGAGAGCATTCTTTCTTCACTGAAGGTGCCCAGAGCACCGATGAGGAAACAGCTTTCCTGCTCTCCCCTGGACCGAAAAAAGGGTCTCGCTTAGTCAATCGTCTGACCACCACCACCACAATAATAACAATAGTTTACAAGATGACAAATATAATGTGAGCTCAACATGTAAAAGTCAGGGACCAGGCATAGTGGCATATGCCTATGATCCCAGCATTTGGGAGACAGAAGCAGAAGGAGTGTGAGTTAGAGGCCAGCCTGGGCTTTATAGTGAGACTGTGTTTCAAAACATACAAACAACAAAAATTTAATAGTATTCTCGTATGCTAATAGGAAATGTAATGTGAAAGGAAATGCCATTTATAATAGTAGCAATAATCATAAGTTTCTGGTAAAGTTAACAAGATTACCAGATATTATAGGATGTTGCTAAAGAATATACACCGTAAAGCAGCAGAGAGCTATGCTGTGGGCATGGATCTGAAGATGAAATATCCTGAGGATTGTCACATCTTCCTGTAGTTATCTTCACCTTAGTTGTCTAGTTCCCAGCAGAGCTGTGGTGTGACTTGACACATGTTTCTGACTTTAACAGGAAGAGTGGGATACAATAGTGGCCAGGAGATCTGTGAGGAAGAGCCAGGTGTATGGAGGGGTGATCTGCATGAAGGCAGGAGGAGGAGCCTGTGGTGTGCTTTGTCAGTGTCCTGTTAGGTAGCAGTACTTCTCATGAGGCATCACAAGAAGGAAACATGTGGTTCATTCAAGGGCTGACAAATAGATCACAGGACTTGAGCAGATCTCCTGTGGAGACCAACACTTTGACAGAAACCAAGTACAGCTGAGAGAAGTCCTGGAAGAACAGGAGCCATGAAGAAGTTCTGGGCGTGGTGGCGCATGCCTATAAAGCCAGAGACTTGGGAGGCAGAGGCAGGAGGATCACAAGTTTGAGGCCAGAGGCATCCTGAGTAATTTAGCAAGAGCCTGACTCAAAAAAAGAAAGAAAAAAAAAATGAAAAAGAATAGGAGCCCTGAGTATTCATATTGGGGGTATGGGAAGGCTTCATACAGTGCCCAATAAATCCATGCCAATTATATAACTAAAAGTGAACGAACAAAATGTCTTTTACTAATTTGAATAACAAGTATTAATGAAGAATGAAAGTCTCCATGCTCTCAGGCTAAGACAGAATTTCCTAAAAAGAAAATAACACAACCCTAAAGGAAAACGGTAAATGTGTGTCTAGTCAAACATACCAGATGATCTATAAACACTAAAAGACTGGGGAACCAAGTTGTTATGCATGGATATCACACAAAGTGTTACTGTCCTATGCTTATTTTTTTTTAATCCTATAAATCCTATAAATAAAAATTTAAAATGTCACATAGAAAACCTAGCAAAGAACATGAGCAGGCAGCTTGGGAAAAAAGCAAGCATGCTGTGTTCCTGTCTCATTCTGGACACTCATTTCACATGAAAAATAAGGAAATCAGCTGAGCTGGAAATGAAGGAAGCTGATGCTCTGAGGGCTGTTGCAGGGAACAGAAGGGCACAGTTCCTCTTTCAAGTGTGGCCAAGGGCAGTGTTCATCTTCCCTCTTGGCACATGCGCAGCCCTGGGAGGCTGATGCATGGACCTGGGGTGTGCCGCTCTCTGGGGTGCCTTATAAAGGCTGTTCCCTCCCAAGGAGAGGGTCAGCATGGAGCACAGCCTGGAGGAGCCTGTGGTGTGCCTTGTCAGTGTCCTGCCCATGCCACTGTCTCTTTTCCTTACCATCCCTGTGCCCAGCACTGAGTTCCACATGTGGGATTCTTTTTAACAAGGTGGCATGGGACACAACATCCAAAGCTTCCTTGCTTGCTTAAATTTCAAGACATAATCAGACACTGATATAGGCCTTAGATTTGTGTGGCATGTTTCATTCAGAATTGCCCAGTTCCTTGCAAGGGACCTGATGTCTAGAATAAAAGATTAGTAGTGACTTTCCTTGACCTGTTACTTCTATCTGGCAAAGAGGATTTATTGCTCTTGTTTTATTACCCTCATTCCTAACATAAGCTGCTTATTTTTGTGTGGCAGTTGCTAAAAATGCTTCATGCATTTCTTAGCAGCACCCTGCATGGAGGGGTGCATTTTCTTTTGAAAGTGGGTGGTTTTATAATAGCTGAAATTACTCTGAACAGTTTCCAAGAAATATTTCATCATTGTGGTAAGATATATAAAACAAAATTTACCATGCAAACCATTTTTAAGTGTACAATTCAGTGGCATTAATTATACTCAGTGTTGTGCAACCATTACCATTATCGGTTTCCAAAACTTTTCTAGCACCCTAAAGAGAAACGCTGAACCCATTAAGCAATAAACCCCTCCTGCTCTTGGTAACCTCTATTCTACTTACTGTTTCTCTGTGATTTTGCCTATTCCAAGTAACACAGGTAAGTGGAGTCATACAATACCTGTCCTTTTGTAACTGGCTTCTTTCACCTAGCACAGTGTTTTCAAAGTTCATCCATGTTAGCTTATATCAGAATCTCATATGTTTTATTGCTGAGTAATATTCCACTATATGGATATACCACAGTTTATGTATTCATCTCTGGAGAGACACTTGGGTTGCTTCCCTCTTTTGGCTGTTCTGAATAATGAAGTTATGAACATTGGCCTAGAACTGTGTGAGCTTCCTATTTCAAGTCCTGTGGGCATATACCTAGGAGCGGAATTGCTGAATCCTATGGTAATTCTAAGTTTGTATTTTTTCCTTGACAATATTTTTGAGATGTGAAGTTTCCAAGAATCGGGAATTTTAAAAGCTTGGCCTTTTCTCATTTTAAACAAGTTATTTCCCATTGTTGCTATTGCCCATAACTGAAGCTGAGCTTTCTGGCTACACTTCTACTAGTAATCCTGTTGAACAAAGATCCCCCAAGGAGCTGAAAAGGAGGTTTAAAGTCCATGTGCAGAAGGAATATGGCACAGACTCTGGAGAGAGTCTCTGGATGTTTGTGAGGCTTGGGAGAAGTGGCATACAGGGCACTCTAAGTGAGAGCCCAAGACACTTGTTGCTAAAGGCGGGTTCCATTTAGACCTGCTCTCTTGGGTAGATGAGCCTGTCTTCACATCCACAACTTGGGCTAATGGAGCCTTTTTGCAGTGTTGTGGGCACTGGAAGGAGATGTCTGTGAAGCACATGATGGCATGTCTGCCATGGCAGGCTCTCTGTGCAGGTAGCTCTTAGCCAGAGTGTAAACAATGTGTCTGACTCTGGGAGGCAGCTTCCTTCTGTCTAACAAGAGCATCACAATATCCGTGCTTGTTTTTTGTTTTTTGTTTTTTGTATTCCTCTGTTTCTTGTGGTACTGGGGTCAATGTGCAGGACCTTGCACATTGCTAGTCAGGCATTTTACCACAGCACTGCATCTTCAGCCCCATTTGTGCATTTTGACTCATTGATTCTAAGAATTTATTTTAAGGAAATGCGTGTGTGTGTGTGTGTGTGTGTGTGTGTGTGTGTGTGTGTATGTGGACACACTTACATTCTATCAAGGGTGTAGTCTCCCAGAATATGGGGAATTACCAAAAGACAAGACTGATGAAATAAACATTACAGTCACTTGTTGATTGCCAGTATTCTGTCTTTAAATAGGTTAAATTTCTAGTAACCTGGAAAAGCATTCAGGTCTGCTAAGTTAAAAAAGCAGGGACACAAGTTATAATATGTTGTTTTGAGTTTTATCTAAAAATACCGTGCATATCTTTTGGTATTTATTATCTAGCTCAGCTGGTAGAGCATGGCTCTGTACTCTCTGAGGACCTGGGTTCGATCCCCAGCACAGCAAAAGTGGGAGAAGGATATGGCAGTCCACTCCCAAAGCAGTCCCAAGCAATCATCATTGGAAATCTTATGAGGGTTGCTGTGAGTTGGACCTGACTCGACAGCACCTAACAACAACAAACAGAGTAACACATGCCCCCCAAAGTTTTGCCAAGAGGCAAGTGTTTTGTCGTCACTGATATATGACTTTGATGGTAATTCATCATCCTGGAGCAATTTGTCGCGCTTCTCATGCACAGATGCAGTAGGAGATGGACACACAGTGCAGTGGTAGAGCACTTGCCTAGTGTGTGCAAGACCTTGCGTTTGACCCCTTGCTGGCACGTGCGCGCGCGCACACACACACACACACACACACACACACACACGAAGTAGGTGAAGAACCTGGGATTTGGGGAAGCTGATGTATTCCATCTGACATTTTTTCTTGGTCTATTCTTGAAGAGGGTATTTAACGACCTTTGTAGACACTGAGGTGGTGTGTTGGACATGGGGGCGGAAAGACACCGTTAAGCCAGCCAGAGCACTAGGTGGAGCAGGGTAATGATGATGTGCCAGGGATACACCCCAGTGATCCCTGGGAAAGGGGAGAGGGTGCCAGCACAGGGAGTGGAATGTGGGTAAACTCCTAGATCCTGGGGTCTTTGACGAGCAGAGGGAAGGAGCCGGGGAACTCGGGAGACAGCATCCCTTCGCGTTCTCCAAGGCTCATTCTCCACCTGTTCTCATGGCACTCTTCTTGAGGAGGGAAATTTGATTTTGTTTTATACACCCGTCCATTCCTCAGTGTTTCTATGATGTGAATTTATTCCTAAAATGGGGGGAGTAATCTACCCTAAAATTAAAATGCATGATTGTGCCATTACAGTATATGCACCAACTGAAGAATTTTCTAGCAAGAAGATACTCTGGGGCCTCTGAGTTTGGTGCAGCAGGAAGGTCTGAGGCTGTGTCCCCAGAAAGGGACTGTGCTGCTCAGCATCATCCTTGGCCAGGTAGAGCCAGGCACCTCAGGTTTACCATCCTGGGGAGTTTCACCCAGCCCACTTTGGGTGAGGACAGGATCTGAGAATGGAAATTATTGACTGAGGTCATGTAGCTGTTGAGTGGCAGAGTTTGGAAGGGAGCCAGATCTCATCTCCAGCAGGGCCTTACTCCAGTGCGGACCTCTTGACTCAGATCACCCCCAGCCCCTTACTTGTTTCATCAGCTGTTGGTGGCCTCATACTTGGATGACAGAGTTTCTGACTGCAGACATAGAAACTCTGTGGCACTCTGGTCCTCTGCTCCTATGACTGCTTGGGTCTTAGATACCCCTTGCTCAAGCCCTGGAATCTGCACTAGTAACCCTGCCCAAATGTGGAGATATGCTCTCCGTGGGCTCTAACCCTTCTGTCCACCTCCTTTGCTGTTGGTGCACCTTGCGCTCCCTTGCCCTGTGGGCCCTGCACAAGCATCCATCATGACCTTGTTCCTGCTGGAGAGCAAGACACTGCATGCGCATCCTGGAGAAGCGTCCAGAGATGAATTCAGAACCTTCCCATGATGGCTGGTGTCCCAGCACAACAAGTGCATTGTGCTCCCTCACAGACACACGGAACCCAAGGCCTGACTGTCGAATGCCTATCAGGCCCTGGTGTGTGAACATCCCATTCACACTATCATAGTTACTTTCTTGGCTTTCGTTACTTTAGTTTCCTCTACTGGTTTTCTTGAAGGCAAAGCTATTGGTTATTAGCATGCAATTTTAATTTGCAGCAGTGTATTTGGTATGCAGCTTTCCTTTCTGGTCCCTGCATAAGTATAGGAAAAAAGAGTAGAGAATGGAGTATTTCCAGAGCACCAGTGTCTTGGTGGAGAGCCTCTGGGCCATGTGGAAGAGATCAAAATTAGAAAAGACGTCAGCTAGCAGAGAAGGTGAGGTATAGCAAAAAAGTAAGTTGTGTCTGCTCCAGTTTTGTTTTTTTCCCCAAGAAGCCATTCTGAATGCCACCACTTAACAGATGACATGACCAGGCTTTGGGGCTGCCTGTTTTTCTCTCATGGTCTATTCCAGTGATTCTCTGTGATGGTAGTAAGTTGTCATTGTTGTTAGGTGCCATCAAGTCAGATCTGATGCACAGCGACCTATATACAATAGAGTAAAACACCGCCTGATTCTGTGCCAGGCACATGATCTTTTTATGTTTAAGCCCATTGTTATACACACTGTGTCAGTCTATGTAGTTGAGGGTCTTCCTTTTGTTCATTGACCTGCCACTCTTCTAAACATGTCCTTCTCTAAGGATTGGTTTCTCCTGACTACATGTCCAAAATATGTGAGATGCAGTCTAGCCATCCTTGCTTCCAAGGAGCACTCTGGTTGCACTTCTCCTAGGACAGATCTGTTGGTTCTTTTGTCAGTCCATGGTATATTCAGTATTCATTCTCTAGCACCATAGTTCAAAAGCATGAATTCTTCTCCTGTCTCCCTTATTCAGCATCCAACTTTCACAAACACATGATGCAACTAGGTGGTGGTAGGTCAGGAACCACTATTACACTTTGGAGTCTTCATTTGTATATACCCATCTTGAACAGTGATTGCAAAAATAATAATGGTGACAGTGAGGAGGATGACTTTGAGGCCTGTGGTAAAACCTCCTACATGCCTTGTATTTTCTCTTTAAATCTTCAGAGCAACAGATGGGAAAACTGAGGCTGAGAGGTTCTATAAGTTGCCAAGAACTCCCATAAGGGTCACCCAATGGGCTGATGTGAAGCAAAGCCAGCACAAGGATTTGAGATAATTTAGGAGGGTTACCAAACATGTGCCTGTGGGTGTAAGCTACCCTATAAGTGTTATCTATTTCCATTTTCTCCCAAGATCATAAATCTCTTCAGGATATAATGTCTTACATATGTTGAATTTAGACTATAGCATCCTCTCTGGCATCATATTTCATAGATGTTTGATGAATTCTTGAACTCACAAAATCAATAGACATGTGGGTTCCAGAAAGCTCCTCAACCCTCACTTTACCCTGGACATGGGACGTTCTGGTACTTCCAGGCAAGCAAAGGCAAAAAACAGCTAACAGAGCCCTTCCCTTCCTCTTGTGGTCTTAACACACACTCAGGACCAGTTTGGATCAGTGTACAATCATGATGGATCATGGAGAGTGCCTAAGCCAACCAAGAAGATAGCTGCTTCTCCTCATTGTGCCTTTGAATTTTTCTAATGCCCTTTCAGCTGTATCTTTCACTCTCTCTACTTCTGTTGCTCCCTACCCCAGCCTACCTAACACCTGTTATTAGGGTTAAGATGTAACGACGCTAGGAGAATCATTTCTAGTCCTTTTCCCACAGAATAACTAATACCCACGTTTCTTTTGCCTTAAGAATATGAAACAGGCTCATGCCGTACCAAATAATGACATTTGCGTGTTGTTAATGATGATTCTTCTTCAGTGTCAGGTAGCATGGTGATAGATGTTGGATTTGTCATGATATCTTCTCTCCATCTTCTGCTTCTTATATGTTTAGGTAACTCCCCTATCACAAAAGTAGCTTTTTAAATTAGTAAGAACTTGTGCTTACTATTTTAACCCATGGCATCTTCCTAACTGTCCTCTGAGGTACGCATTGCTACTATCTCCATGTTTGCAAGAAGGAACTAAAAGCTGGACGTGGAAGATCTGGCCAGAGCCATTGTAAGTGGAGAGCTGGGATTTGAACTCAGGCTGATGGGCTCCAATGTCTGAGCTTTTTGTCTTTCTGCTATTCCAATTCCATCAGCCCTGCCTTATCGAAGTTCACCAATATTTTCCTTCCTTTTAGATTCAGTAGATTTTTCAGCAGCTACCACTGAGACCTTGCCTGTCGGGATTGAACTTGCTTTGGCCTTGAAAGCAGCCAAGTCAGTGAGATCCTTGAGCACCCCCTGCCTTATGGTGGACACTGGCTTCCCTCTAATTGTGCTCATTCCCTCCTTTCCACTTGGAAGATCGTTTGTCTTAATAAGGAAGACGGGAACAAAAGGCATTGAGGAGCCTGCATTCTCTCCGTCCTTCCCAGTGTTAGGCAAGCAGCAGGCCTCTTCCTCTTGGTCCTTATTTGGAGCAGAACTGAAAAGCCATTGTCTTCCTTTGTCATTTTTCAACTCTCAGATATTCCAGGCCTTCGCTCTCCTGATGTCTGACAGTTCACGCCACTCTTTTGTCCAGTCCCTTTGAGTGGATAATTGGGCTCCATTAATGTTCCCTGTCTCCTTTTGCTGTCAGGATGCTCACGGCTCAGTGGAGGGTTTTAGCCCAGCAACCTTTTCTGTTCTCCTGGTGCGTTTTCTTTTCATCCACTTGCTTGCTGGGTAGTTTTCCTGTGATTTTAATTCATTCGTTCATTCATTCATTCATTTATTAAACAAGGGCCTGTTGCCTGTCAAGGCCGTGAGAGGCATTGGACCCAGGCCGAGGGGAACATGACTCTGTACCTGTGTCATTCCAACCTAAATAGCAATCATATAACACAGACCATTTTGTCCAAGTAGGTGTAAATCCCTTTTAGATGTCTCAGGGTACAACTTGGAAATAAATAATCCTTTCACTTAATTATTGTCATGATGGAAAATTATCTTTAATTTTCTCCTACATAGAAAACGAGTATCCTCTCTCCTAAAATCCAAGTATTATGCTTTTCCACTATGTTGTACTTTACCTAAATCTTCACAAAACTAAAGTTAAGTAGTATTTATCTGACTCCATCCATTCCAGTAAGTAGAATGCTTTTTCAGGTTTAAGGATGACTTGTTTGTTTTCTATATCATTCTAAATGGTATCCCCAAAGTAAGAGTTCAAGCTAGAGATTTTCAGGAAGAGTAAGAAGACCTCCATCATTCAGTACAGAATATACTACTGCCTTCAAAAACAGTTCAGTAAGGGCTTTAAAGTCACATTGGTTGGCATGGCTAATGTGTACCCCACTGTGAGTTAATCACACCTCTAAGCAGGTCATCAAAAATGTTAGACCTTTCCCTGTGGGCACCATGATGCATGTACGTCTGCAGGAAGTCCGTCCACAGTTGGCATTTGAGTGGAGTTAAACAGGCAGTGTTTGCAGGTGTGGGTGCTGGGAGCCTCAGCCTCTGCTATTTCCCTTAGAACTTGCATGGACTGGGCACCAACTCTGGATTTAATTCTGACTGAGAAAGTCTTTGATAATAGTGTCGAGGAATTGAAGTCAGCACGTAGGCCCTTAACCCTCCCATCTTCCTGGGTATATCTTGACATGCATTGTACTTGGGTGTCAATTAACCACAAGTGCCTTTGCCTAATGAATGCTTCCTCTTGGGAGGGCCCGTGTCGAGAGTGGGGTCTCCCTGCACCCCACCCACTAACAGAGGGACAGCCGGATTTCTGTGTCATAGCCAAATGGTTTTTCCTGCTTCAGTGCCAATGGGGCGACTCCAGTGCCACTAGTTCCCTTTGAATCCTGGGACCGTCTGCCAGGAGTGTTTGAAGCAGGGAGAAGTTTCTGAGGCAAGGCGAGTGGCTGATTGGATGCTCCTGGGGGAACACGGCCGTTCATGGCCAGCAGTCCCCGATGCACTGCACACCTCCCAGTGGCTTTTGCCTCTGCTTCTAGTCCACACTCCAGAGTGGCTGCAACCACTCTTTCCATTTCAGGGCCATGCAGGTGGTTCACAGGTTCCCGTAGGTGTCACTGGAACCTGTTCCCCCACTGTCCTGCCAGTGTCCTTGTGTTATCCCATGACTTGCGCATGCTGGCCATTCTGAGCGGTGGTCTTTAACCCAGCCTGTGCACCCCATTCTCTTTCTCTGAGACTCATTGGCCCCCCATCCGGGAAGGCCTCTGGCAGCCTCCTGGCTTCTCATGACCATACCTACACACCTACACACCTCTTCCAGACATGGCTGCATAGACCACTTGTTCTTCTGGAACTGCTGTTCATTTTTGACCTAATGTACCCTTGCCTACAGGCAAAGGTAAAAGAATGTAAAGTTCCCGCCTCCCAGAAACTCAAGTGTAATGACAAAGTAAGATAATGCAAATTAACACTCAAGTCAGGCAAGAAAGAAACTAAAGGGAACTGTTAACACACGAGGAGATGTGCCATCCAGCTTTCCACCTGTGCGGCCCTGTGTCTCAGTTTCTCTACCTAAACAATGGAAAAATGCCGGCTTGGCTGGTTTGGTAGCAAGATTAGAACTAGGCAGAGAAGTAGCTTCAGCTGCAAGAGGTGCTCGGAGAGGACACGGTGCCTGGGAGACACCGAGAACACGACAGCTCTTGCTCACCAGCATTGCTACTTGCAGTGTCCATGGAGAGGGCAAATCCTAACTGGCTCAGGCTGTGAAGTCCCTCCCCAGGCCTGTGTCCTCAAAGTGTCCATCTCAGCCTAATGCCAAGGGAGACTGGCCAAGGCTGTCATTTCTTCTGGGGCATAATCCAGCAGGTGCCATTATTCATGTGTTTTTATTTCTCATAATTGAAAAGTCATTAACGAAAGAGTAAGCACTCAATTAGGAACTGTTTTAGTCCCTTTGGACCGCTGTAGAAAAAGACTGCAGAATGGGTGGCCTAGCAACAATAGAAATTTCTCTCGCTCACCCAGTGTTGGGTCAGGGCCTGCTTCCTCCTTACTGTGCTCACCTAGTGGAAGGGGTGGATGATCCCTCCTGACTCTACCCTCCTGACCCCCCATTTCCCAAAGTCCCCACCTCCTCACACCTTGGCCTTGGAAGTTAGGTTTCAACATGTAGGGGTTTCAGGGAACACCCACTTTCTGACCCTGGCAGGAACTCTGTTCATTCCCTGAGCTCAACCACAGAGACTGGGATCCAGCGTGCCAGGTGTGTTCCGGAAGCATGTTTTCACCCACAGAAGGCCCCCAGGGGTCGTTACTGTGGGCAGATGGGAGAAGGACGGCTTTAGAGAAGCCGCCCCAGCCCTCCCCACCCCCGGCCCTGTCCTGAGTGCCCTGTCCTGGTTAAGCTAAGTTCCCATCTCTGTCCTGAGAGCCAGCTCCTGTCTCCTGGGCTTTTCTGTTCTGGGAGATGTGCCGTTTCTTGGAATCTCTCGCTAGGTTCTCCTAGGATGACTTTCTGCCTCTGATGCCTTCGGATTTAGGCTCTTCTGAGAGTCAAGTGCCCTCTCCATGACTGTCTTGCCTGTAAACAGAGATATCATTTTAAAACTCTTCTCTCTGCCAAGCAGTGAGCAGAACCATGCTAGGAGAATTTCTGGCTGCCGGAATACGTTTATAGACTGGGAACTTCACCACCCTGCCAAAGATCTCTTCATCTAAGGACACGAACTGTACTTTGCCTTCTGACTTATCCTGAAGCCATATCTAAGATCTTGGGTCTTGCAACTCATCCTTGGGGCCCTAGCTGACCCCTTTCATTGGGAGTGGCATTCTCTTGTTCCTAAGTGGCTCCCATTAGGTGCCCCTAACTGGAAGCAGGTTTTAACTTTGTTGTAGAGAGAATTTTTTTTTTTCAGAGGTAGTAAAAAAGGGGGAAAGTGTCCTATCCTTCCCTGCTACTTTCTATGAAGGATCATCATCTTTTCCAAAGCTTTTTGCTTAAGGCTTCATTACATGTAGGTGGCAGTGACAGTTTTTTTTGACACATAAATATTACGCATATCTATGAGTTATAGTGTGATATTTCAGTACCTGTATACATTGTGTAATGTTCAAATCAAGGGAAGCATGTCGTTTTCCTCAAGCATTTATCCTTTGTTTGTGGTGAAAACATTAAGATAATAGGGAATGCTGTATGAATTTGCATGTTACACTTGTGAAGGGGCCGTGCGCTCCATCTCCCTACCATCCACCTGGGAGTCTTGTCTGTCTTGTTAACATCTGTATTCCCACACCTTAAACAAAGTTGGATATGTAGATGAATACCACATATCTGAACACTCGATAAATATTTGTTGAAGGCAAAAAAAAAAAAATGTTGGTTAAATTGATGGTGTTAAGTTCATGGAATTATAGAGTGTTAGCATTGAATGTGATAATAAAGATTCCCCAGTGTCTCATTTACCTTTACAACATTGACTTTTTGAGAGTATAGTGTTGGTGAGTGACAGACTTTTGGACCATAACCTGGATTTTCCCTTTTCAGTTCCAGTGCTCTTGGACTAATATTTTTAGGGTTGATGGAAAATGGGAAGCTTCCAGAATGACAAGTTATTTATATGTTTCTTGTACCTGGGCTTCTGCCTGATTTATGATGTAATAGAAGAATTAAGAATTGAAATCAAAAGGTTGAAAAGAAACAGATTAAATCACTAAGGAAGACTTGAGACGATACAATTTATCTTTTGCCCTTTTTGAGTGATATTTTGTAGATTATTTCTTACCTCCTCCAGTGTCCTCTAAAAGTACAAATAGAAATTGCCAGGCTGAAAGTTACTTTTTAAATGTAAATTGTAGTTCAGGTCTTTGGTTCTTACTTGGCAGGCTGAAACTTTTTGGTAGTGGAAAATTCCTTTCCTGTGTTGTATAGCCTATTTGGTGCTGAATTCAAGCAGTCTTAAAAGACCCAGTAGAGTCTTAGTAATGCCCAGGTGCTTCCTTGCAACAATGTGGCAGGATAAAATTGAAGAAAGAAGGATATTTTACTAGGTGATGCTCACTGAACATTGGATGCCAGGTCTTTATGAATGAAATCATTGAGTAAAATGAGTAACTTTTCTTATTTTTTTAAAACTAGAACATAAATTAAAAAATAAATGTCATTGGAATCAACGTACGGAGTGATCAAGTATTGTCTTACTGATTTTTTTCCTTTTGGTGGTGGTGATGGGGTAGTTGTCCAGCTACCAGAATATCTCCCTTCAAATTTGAAATTTGCCCTAGACTTTAGCCTGTGGCTCTGGTTGTCCTGGGGAAATGGCTGTTGGTCCTGCTGTCTGTAAGAGTAGACAGACTTTCTATGTTTATATTAGTTCTATTTATTGAGCCTCCATTGGGAATGGAGCTTTGCACCACCATAGGGTGAACACTTTGAACAGAACCTTCTTGCCACCGTCCTGAGGATTGGAGAAATTTTACTAAAAATTCTTATTTTTCTTAGAGAGAGAAAGCCATGTTCCCTGCAGCTTAGCTAGGAAGTGGACAACCTTGTCCTGGTCCTTTAGCAAACCAGTGTACTCAGCATGATCTGGAGGGGAACCTGCAAAGTCAGTTCCTGGTGGCCTTGCACATCCTCAGCTGTTGCCTGAATCTCCTCTGTCTCCAGTTTTCCCAAGTTTTATTTTGCTCTCTGATCAGGTACTTGCATCCCTATGTTAGGTCAAATATTTCTTCTCTGGAGTTCCCCTTTACAATTCTCCCCAGCTAAGCCTGTGTCACCACAGGTCACTTGAGTGAGCCTAGTCCTATCCTGGCCACTTTGAGCCATTTCCATGCCTGGCTTGCCTCAGCTCTGGTATTGGGGGAAACCATGTCTGAGTGGGTATGCTGGGCACAGAAGAAAAGGACAGGGAGTGGGGTGATGGTCACCCATGCTGGGGATGAGGTTGTGATGAGTGCTCCCTAGGAGGGCTGGAGTGGACAGGGGCTGGGCTTTAGAACAATGCTCCGCCCACCAGAAGGGGTGGGGCCTGCACAGGGACGAAGGAATTAAGTTGACATCCACTGGAAAAGGGTCCTGGTTATGAAGTCAGATCACATGGCTTGCATTCCATTCAGGCAGATTGGGGCAGAGGATTCCTAAAAGGTTCCCAAGTAGTTGGCACACAAGGACTTTAATTGACCATGTTTCAGGATATCAACAAATCCAGTTTCAAAGTTGCTTTTGTTTTTATTACCACTTTTAATTGTGACAAAAAACCTGTAACTTTCACTTAGTTATTGAAGATGTTTAACAAAACCCAAATTTCTATTGCAGCATTTGAATCAAATTTAACTGATTTATTTTTCCCTCCACTTTGGATTGGAGCAGAAACTCTATGAGAGTTGCTAATTACCAAAAAACAATTTTTCAAGTGAAACCCTGTTCCTTAAGATCCTTTCCTTCATATCCAAATATGTTTTCCCATATTTCCAATAAAGAAACATGTATTTTCCAAAATATAAATATTCATTTCTGTCTGAAAACTTTTTAAGTTATTGCTAGAAAATGGCAAGTAAAAAACAGAAAGTAGTATAAATATTGATTTTTTTTAACTGTATAGAAAACTTTACTGGAAACAGAAAAGGCTTGGAAAATGAAAAAGTGGGAATTGTCCCTTTGTTGGACTAATCCTTTTTAAAATATTGCTACTAACCCTTTTTGCACACTTAAACAAATAGATCATGTATTTGATAACTGGATCATTTCCTTTTTCAGGATTTGGGGTTTGTCGGATGATAGGATTTTAGCAACTCGTTTCTATACTACTCCATCCATGGTTAAACCTCACATCTTCAAGGAAGCAAAGATTAAGGTAGCCCTGAGGTTGGTCAGTATCCTGGCCTAGACGACATTTCCGCTTCAGTTGGAACCAAGTAGAAGCCTAAGGGTGGTGAGCAGATTACCTGAAGTTCAACTGAGGCAGGGAGGCCAGAGATGAGCCCAGGACCTTCTCACCTTCTATGATCTTTGGAGTAGAAAAGCCTGAGGCTTCTCTGGGGAAAACCCACTTGCTTCCCACATGCATTCAGACAGCCATGGACTGTATGAACTCCTCTCCTCCTCTCTCTGGCTACCAGCAGAGTTTGCATCTAAGTTGTCAATTGCTCTGAATTACACAGCAGGTATGGGTACTCAATTATATGGGGTAGTACTTTATTTCAAAAGAGCAAAATATCTAAGTGTACCTTTAAAGAGAACAGAGTGCAAATTTTATGCAAGACATCTTGTTTTTTGAGGCAAGGTCTCACTATGTAGCCCAGGCTGACCTTGAACTCTCAATCCTCCTGCCTCAGCCTCCAGCACTGGCATTACAAGTGTGCACCACTGTCTCGTGTAGTATCTACAGACCTATTGTGTAGGATCCTGAATCTGCAACTTATCTTAGATATTCTTGGACAAGGTACAGTTAACATTCCAACATGGCAGAAGAAAATGTTGACCCCTCAAGGACCTGGATAAGGGACTCAACAATTATGTAGCCTTTTTGAATGCACAGTCTTGCATTTGCATGAGAAAAAAGAAAAGCTTTCTGAGAAATATAGTTAGAGAAGATGCCACCATAAATACAAAGCAAGGAACAGGGCGGCCTAACCTCAGCCAACCGAGAGCAGCATTTCGATGTTAGCTTTGTCTAGCTGCGTTATACCCAGGATATGTGTTGGTTTTCATCCAGTTTCATGTCACCACCTGACTATTATATATGCTTTGGATGCTAAGTGTACACATCTGGCCTGGGGGCCTGGGAGCCTAATGAGGGGCTAGAGAACCCCACACTGATTGGAGCCCAACAAATCACCTGTAAGAACACACACAGGCACTCCATCAAATGTAAATGGTCATCGTGCAAAAATCAAACAGAAAACCAACCTGTGTTCTTACAGATAATCAAAGTTGATACACATTTTCTCATCCAGGAGAAACTGAAAAGGGCAATTAACTAAAGTCTGTATGAATCAAGTAGAGTGGAGAACAGGACCTTTTCAAATGCAGATTAGAATATAAGTACTGGAAATTCAAGTGTTATGAATGTACAGCTCTGATACTATACATGGGAGGAGTTACATGCATGTCCTAGACTGGCTGACTCTGGAGCTTTTATCTCCTTCCTCCCTGTAGGAACCACTGTAATAAAGCACTCATTCCATTTTCTTTTTAAAAATAGTGACACAATTTGAAAGTTGCATTTACATTTTTATCTGGAGTTGTGATTAGGTGATTTTCTTTTGTATTTCTTGAATGTCTTTAAGTAGCAAGTGTGAGAGTAGAGAAGAAAAATATAATACTATATAGTACTTGATTTTCTTTCTCTTCTTTACATCCAAACTCTACATACTAAAAATTAAATGCAAGTGACTAGAACACCTGAGGATCGAAGGTGAACTAGAGTGCAAAAACATATTTCAGCAGCATGCTAAGTTATATTTGCATAGAGTTTTAATTTTTTGAAATGAACAGAAGTATCTCGCTAAGGGAACAAGGTTGAGGTTGAACACTTCTGTAGCTTGGCTTTCAGCTCTTTTCTAGATAGGCATATGTGGAATTTCCACCTGTCAGGAACTTGTCATCTGTAAGACTGCCTATTTTTTCTTCAGTTGGGCTGGGGTTTAGCTCAGCTACTGGAGTACTGTGCTACCCTTCCTGAGGGCCCAGATTCCATCCGCACCACTGCAAGAATGGGAGAAGGATGTGGCAGTCCACTCCTGAAACAATCCCCAAACAATCAGCCATTGAAAACTC
This sequence comes from Pedetes capensis, assembly GCA_007922755.1. Taxonomy (NCBI): domain Eukaryota; kingdom Metazoa; phylum Chordata; class Mammalia; order Rodentia; family Pedetidae; genus Pedetes; species Pedetes capensis. The sequence continues at coordinate 104,476 of VMDO01000553.1, read as the reverse complement.
TGTGAGGGTCACTATAACTCAGACTCAACTCAACAGCACCTAACAGTCCCCCCCCCCCACAGGGACTCAGTCTACTCTGACTTAATCATGTATGACACCTCCTTCCCACACCGCTGTTCATTTCCTAACAGGGTGTGTGTGCCTTCTTTGTAAAAGTGAGAGCCTAGGGGATGAAGGAACATTGAACATTTCGATGCTCACGTGAGCCTATGCAGAAAGGACCCTGTTGGATGTAGCCTGAATACGCAGTGCAACAGCATGTCTTTAAAGGTGCCAAAATAATTTAGGGAAGTGAACGCAATGTCATCCTTAGTCTCTAATTAGCGTAAAGAAGACACTAGATGGTGCTCTAAACTAAGAAGTGTGGCGTTTGCTAAGGCGTAAAGGTGGTGCCGGACGCTAACTCCTCCTCTGCTAACTCAGGTTGGTTTCTGTCCTCCCTGCCTTTTCCTGGTAGGCACCCCTCAGTTGTTTCATGGGAGACCTTCACTCCTCATGGTTGAGAGCCCAGTGCAAGTTCGTTTCATTGAGTTCATGTCTGTTTCCAAACTAAACTAGCCCCAGTCTGCTAACGACAGTGAAACAAGAAGAGACGTGAATGCAAGATCAGATGAGCTACTCAAATATTTGGGGCAAAGTCCATGCCCAGTTTTGGACGACTATTTAAGGAAGGAAAATAACTACTAATAATTTGATTGACAGCCATGTTTTCTGAACTATATTTGGGCAGTAAATATATTCTTCCAAACCTGGGTGATGTGAAAATACATATATAAAGTCATTTTCCCTATCTCTCTAGTATTCCTTCCAGAGGGGCAGCTTCCTGGAAAATATCTTTGCATCAAGTTAGTAGTGAGTAGACAATTCAGAAGCATCAGTTGGATCCCCCCACTTCTGTTAGCTGGCTGGCAGAAAGCCTTTCACAAATGGGTGATTATTGATCCACTCAGATTCATGGAACTGGGAAAGAATTTAGCAGTGGACCGCATGTATAGAAGACACACACAGGGTGCAACTAGCTGATGGGGAATACACCTTATGGAATGTTTGTTAGGATTGATTGTGATTTCAGTAATGTCCTTCTTGTTGTTAGGTGCTGTCAAGTTGGGTCCAATTCATAGCAACCCTCATAGGGTTTTCAGTGGCTGATTGTTTTGGGATTGTTTTCAGGAGTAGACTGCCACATCCTTCTCCCATTTTTGTGGTGCTGGGGATCAAACTTGGTCATCAGAAAGTACAGAGCAGCATTCTACCAACTGAGCTAATCCCCAGCCCAGTTACAAAACACTCTGATACTGTGTCATGCCTGGCACTCTGTCAGTGCTGCTTTGCTATTCATAGGGTTTTTGGTAGCTGATTGCTCTGGGAGTGGGCTGCCTGGTTCTTCTCCTTAGCCTACAGCACATGATATTCCCAGGTGGTCTCCCATCCAAGGACTAACCAGGCTGACAGCTTCCAAGATCAGACACGATCAAATGCTAAGGTGCTATAGTCCTAGTCAAGTATTTTGTTTGTTTGTTTGTTTGTTTTTGTTTTGTTTTTTAAAGAAAACTTGATTTAGAATATGAAGTAGCTTCTCTAGGGCTAGCTGTTTAACACTCCTGTTTAGAAGATTTAATTTTTGATCCACATTAAAATTTAAGGAAGTTTATATAAAGTCAGATAACTATGGTGATTTTCTTATCTAAACAGATAAAGTGCTAAGTGTCCCCACAGGACATTTTCATGTGGATTTTAGAGGAGGGCATTGTAGAATCTTTAAAGCATTTTATTTTTGCTCTCAGAGCTATGGAAAGTATGAAGGTTTGAAGCATCCAGATATAGTGGTTGGATTCAGTTAGCAAAAATCCTATTAAGTGAATGTTACCAGATTTACCTGGCTTTGTTTAAAAGAAACCTGATTAAATGTATTCAAGTAGAAAGTACTTGCAGAAATAATCCACCTGGGAGGAGATTGGCAGAGTCCTAAGGACGTGGGTTACCTTTCTGTTTTGCATCCATTTACCTCATATTTACTTTGAATAATGTCAGAATTGCTTTGCACCTGACCAAACTGCAGAAGGATGGCCCAGGAATTACCTGGTCTCCTGAAGGAAGAAATGGGAATAAAAGGACCAGAGACACCAGGGGCTGCCACAGGAATCAGTACAGCTGGGGGCTGTCAGAAGCTCCCAGGGAAAAATAGCTGCAAATAAAAATCCACCCAAGGGAACCAAGACATTTGATTTTCCCTAAAAGTAAGAGATATATCTAAGATATGTTGCCATTTGATTTCTGAAGCAGGCCGACAGCAATGGGAACAGGGACCTTTGTAGTCGGCCAGGGTTTCTCCTGTGCTTAAATACTCAAGAAGCACCCCCATGAAGCACTCCTGGATTTGCAAGTGCCCCCTCAGCCAGCACATGCAGGGTGGCAAGATCAATATTGCACCAAAAGGTGACTCCATCATTACAGTGAACTTGGTGTAGCACCCTGTATTGATTCTTAAATGGTCCATTAAGGTAGAAATAGTGAGCTGTTAATGTGTGAGTGAAGAGCAGCCTGTGTGCTTAATTGTTTTACAGAGCTTAGATTAAGCTGCTGTTAGCATGTTGCTCACATGAGTATAGATGAGTAGCATTCATGATGCTTTCTAGAACTTTCCCAGAACTCCAGATTCACTAGTATACTCTGGTTTAACTTACACTTCCTCACGGAAGTCTTTTTGTTAGCCGGCAGCCATTTCCCTCCCTTTGTACCTTTACAGCGTGCAGGTGGGGATTTCTCTAAGGGATGCAGCCTCCAGGAGGCAGGAGGAAGGAAAGGCGTGCACCTTTCCATCTTTGAGTTGGAGTCTTGGTTTCCATGAGCCTGTTCTTCCCTAGTTGTTCCCTGACCCCCACCTATGAGCAAGAGTTCTGCCTGCTGACCCCAAGTGTTCTCCTTCAGGAGTTATTGATTATTCAGTAATTATTAATTATTGATTCAGCACTTCTGTCCTCTTAATGTCTGGCATCAGGATTAATATTTGACCTCTCCAAACCAAGCTACAGCACACTCCCTTCCTCCCTTCCCTCATCACCGCGCAGGCCCTGGACATCCAGTGGCAGCCCAGGTCTTTGGGCCCAGCTCAGTGCCTGTGTCTCTCCCAGGCCCCGCCCTGGGTTCTTCCCCAGCCCTCACTGCTCCCCCTCAGCGTCTTATACACACTCTGCTTTTCATTCCAGCAGGATCTGCACAAGTTGGCCATCGTGAGCTCCCGGCTGCTCTTTCAGCAGCCTGCGGTGTCTACCCTCCTCATGAGGGGCCTCCCGAAACCTGACCAAGTGCTGGGGGACAGAGGCTAAACCACAGCCATTCTGAGTTCCTTCTGCTTCTGCCCACATCTTCCCATAGCTGTCCCCTGTGCCCCACCCCCAAGAGAGGCCCAGGTGCTAATCCCTGAGCAGCCCTGCTCCCTACAGGCACCAGCCTTCCCTGGGCTGGCTTTCTGTGGCATTTTGTCTGGTTTTACCCTTTAATCTTGTGAGACAAGAGAAGTAAAGCTAAGGCTGTCTGAGACTGTCTATCCCAGTACTGGAGATCAAATCCAGGGCATTGCACGTGCTAGGCAAGTGCTCTACCACTGATACACACCCTTAGACCACCATCTGAGACGTGTGGTGAGTGGGGGAGGCCAGTGTTCTGGAAAGATCCCTAAGCCCACGTGTTGTGTCCACACCTGGGAAGGCCAAATGAGTGGAAGAACTTGTTCGTAAGTGGACAGATCTCTATCTACTGCTTGTGTGATCTTGGATATGTAAGTGACTTAATTCCTCCAGGACTGCTTCTTCAACCATTAAACCAGTTGGCAGCGACCACTTTATATTATTTTGTAAGGAACAGATTAGATGAAGCTAATAAATAACTTCTTCCTGATAACTCTGTGCCAGGTTCCATTATAAATTAGATTAGACCTTAGTCCTCACAGGCTCCCAAAGGAGTGGGTACTGTTGCTCACCCCATGTTAGATTTGAGGAAGCCAAAAAATAGAAAGCCCCAGTGTGTTGCCCTGGGCCTGTAGCCAATCTGAACAGACTCAGGATGGCCAAGTTAATGACTTCCCTGGGTTCTTCCCACCCCTTAGGAGCTCATGGTCTTTCATAGAGTAAGGATCTTGCTGTGTGGGACTCTTAGCCCCTCCATGTAGGATAGATGTCATTTGGGGCTCTGATGGGATGATGCATCTGTGACTTGCAAAGCATTGCCTTGCAGTGAAAGCCTCGGTCATTACTTGCCTTCTTTAACAAGTGATGTTTGAGAATGCGAAGAAAGGAATCAGTATCACAAAGACTGCTGGGTTCCAAATACAGAGCAGACTCAGAGGAGCTTAAGCACCGTAAGAGCACAATTGGAAAGATATGGAATGCTTTACAGGTCTTCCCCAGGCAGGAATGAAGCAGGTCTTAGGAGGCATGGGCAGCTGAGCTCTGCAAGGCTGGCTGCCCTGCGCCTGGCTGTGTGGCCTGTCCCAGCTCCCCACCTCCTTCCCCATCACCCCTCTTCCTGTGTCTGTATGCTGAGTTACATCCTCAGGTCTCTGTATCAGTCAGGGGTTCCTAGAGAATGGAACCGATAGGATTTGTAGAGAGAGACACATGATTTACGAATTATGGACACTGGCTAGTCCAAAATCGGCAGGGTAGGCCATGAAGCAGGGACCCAGGAAATAACCACAGATCAAGTTGGTGGCAGAATTCCATCTTCCTCCTGCAGTATCTTTTCCTGTTCTGGCCTTCGCCTGATTAGATGAGGCCCACCCACAGCAGGAAGGATAATCTACTTATTCAAAATCACTGATTTAAATATTACTTTCTGCTACATAACACCTGTAGAGCAGCATCTAGCTGGATCTTTAGCTAAAAACAGCACCACGGCACAGACAGTCGACACACAAATGAACCACCTCAGTCCTGTGTGCCCACTTGCTGTTTTCTGCACGTTTCCTGTTGTCCTTTCTGCCCTGCCCTCTGTACCGTCATGGCTTCCCTCCTGCCTTGGCTGTGAAGCCCATTTTCCTCAGGTTCTCAGGCCACTGGAGGGGAGCGGGGGGCCTGGCAGTCTGCAGGCCTGTGTTTTTAGGCCAGCCCACAGTGACTCCCCGTGCCATGACTTTACCACCCATGAGTCCTACAGGCCGAGGCTGGTACCAGGGCCAGGGGATGCCCTGGTGCTTCTGCTTTGTCCCACTTTCAGAATCCCAAGGGAAGGGAAGTCTGATCTGTCCAGCTAGTGACATGTGGGACACAGGGTCCCGCTGTGCAACCATGGCTGGGTGGCTGCCCCGATGGCAGGGGAGGAGGGTGTGTGAGCAGAGTGAGGCTCCCAGCAGATCTCTCGAGGGACACGTGGGATATCAGTAGTCGTTAATAAGTGTAGTACCTGTGGTTCCTCGAAAACGTTTGCAGTTCTTTCAGTTACGGCTCTCTGTCCCTGATGCGGCATTTTTTAACATGTTATTGAGTTTGGGGATCTGATCTCTGAGAGGCGCACCCTTGGGTCTGTTCTCTCCCCTGCTGACCTGCCTTTCTGCTCTTACCTTTTCCCTTGCAGGGGATGATGCAGACCTCGCTGCTCTGCTGAGTGACATGAACACATCCCTCGAGAGCCTTTACTCAGCCTGTAACATGCAGTCCGACACGGTGCCCCTCCTCCAGAATGGCCAGCACACCCGCAACCAGCCGCCCGCCTCGGGCTCTCGGCCTGCGCAGCCGCAGGCGTCCCCGAGGCAGAAGGTGCAGCGCTCACAGCCTGTGCACATCCTTGCTGTCAGGTGGGTCCCAGCCACTGTACGGACTAGACGTGCCTCTCCACTTTGTAAATGGGGTGGGCTGATGATTTCCTTTGACTTTAGTAACAGGTACAATTGTCACCCGCAGTGCATGCTTGAAACTGAGCTGTAGTTCTGAGCTGTGGGTTTCCTCTGGTGTTTTCCAGGCTGCTAGACCTATGGTAAAGTTTGGTTTATAAATGAGGTACTGTAGTGGGCGTGATGGCGCACGCCTGTAATCCCAGTGGCTCCGGAGGCAGAGGTAGAAGGATTGTGAGTTTGAGGCCAGAGGCAGCCTGCATAATTTAGCGAGACCCTGTCTCCAAATACAAAGTAAAAGCTGGGCTGACGGTGCAACTCAGTGATAGAGCTCTTGCAAAGTATGTGTGAGTCCCTGAGTTCAACCCGTAGCACTGGGGGGAAAATAGCACAGCTTTAAACACTACCTCGAGTTGCCTTTTCACCTGGTCCCTGGGGGATTGGAAGTGAGGCCACATGTCTAGAAGTGGAGACAGAGAGAGGAAGACACTGGGGACCTTGAGGGGAGTTCCTTGCAGGGGATGGGATCATGACTGATGATGGTGGAGGAGCCCAGGTGACTGGAGGCCCTGCTGGTAGAGGTCTGGTGCATCCCACAGGGGTATACGTCCTTCCTGGGCTGGTGGGGGCAGGTTAGCACAAGCGCGGGAAGAGGCCACCTTAGGTTATGAGCCAGCCTGGGGTCACAGGGAAAGGGGGTGGGAGCAGGGCTGCCTTGAGTGCCTGGGAGCCCCCTGACTGGAGGAAGAGGGAGGACAAGGCACCTCCTCTGGCAGACTGTTCTGACGGGGAGGTGAGGGGACAAGGAGTGTGGGGGGTGAGAGGAGGGTAGTTAGAGAGCTCAGGACAGTAACAGTAAGGAGAGGCGCCTGGGGCACCCCTGAGGTACGTGGTGGACTCCGCATGGGGTCAACGCCCTCCCTTGCTCTGTCAGCTGGGCTTCTGGTGGCCATACCGCTCTCAGCCCGGAAGCTCTGGGGAACCCCATTCCTCTTCACTTCCAGAAACGTGGAAGAGTTTTCTGTCCCTTCTGCTGTCTCGGGCCTCTGTAGTTGCAGTGACATCCTGCCCAAGGTAGCTCTTTCCTCAGAGCTGGAGGGGTGCCCTGGGGCCCCTGGTCATCTTCCTCTTAGGCCTCACCCTTCTGACACTCGTCAATGGGATGGCAAGACCTCTTCTAGCATTTGTCTGATTTTGTTCTCTAGAGTGCCCCCTGCCCTCTTCCTAATGCCTGTTAAGTCTGGAGGAGGAGACTCAATGGCTTCTTGGGGGGCCCCAGGAAGATGCAGTCTTTTTTTAGTTAGTGTTTTAATTGTACATATTTATGGGGTACAGAGTGATGTTGTTTGTTCTTGTTAGGGGCCGTTGAGTCCAACTCATAGCGACCCTATGTACGGAGTGATAGTTCAGTTTACATAAACTGTGCGATTATCAAATTGGGATTGGTGACATTTTCATCTCCTTAAACATTCCACACAGAACATGACTAACCTGTAACCATGGTGTGCCTACTTCTGAGCACAGTAGGTGGAGTCTTCCTGCAACCCGTGGGTGGCTGGTGATGGCGGGTCAGTGCAGCTCAGGTAGAGGGTGCCCAAGACTCTGCCTCTTGGCTGGAGTGAGGTGCCTGGGACCCTTGGGCCTCAGGTTCTGGCTGAGCTTGGCTCTTCTGTGCCCTGGGGCTGCCTGCATATTGTCACCTGAGGGGACTGGCACCCGGTACCAAACCCTTTCCCCACAGGATGCCATCCTCTTCTGACGGATGTTCTCCCAGATAATAGTAGTATTGCTGGCCATCAGCTGGATATTTTTACCTTTTAATTTTTTTTCAGTGAGACCAGCAGAATCGCCCCAGATTTTTTATGAAGTGAGGCATATGGGAAGCACTAACCACATAGTAGGGCTGCGTGACACTCCTCCTTTATTGCCTGACATCATCACTATTACCAGAGCCCTCTGAGGTGGCCCATGTGGGTTACCCACCATGCCCAGGCGGAGAAACTGAGGGACAGAGAGAAGTCGCCAAGCCCACACCCTGCATGGGGGCAAAGGAGCTGCGGCCCCAGGCTGGGGTGTGCTGCAGGGTGGGTGAGTGAAGCCTTGGCACTGTGTGGGGCCAGCTGGGTCCACATTGCCTCGGGGCTCCTGGAGGTTGCAGTTCAGCATCCCCAAGAAAGGAGGGAAGGTTTTGTGAGCAGCTTGAACCCTGGAGTGTTCACAGTTGTTCTGTAGGTCAAAGATGAAACGGTTGTTCCTTGGGATTAGGTCTTTGGTCAAAGCTGTGGGCTGGAGAGTACTGGACACCACACTGACCGCATCGCCTTTCCAACACCTTCTATACAGCCACGGCCAGACACTTCAGTTGAGCTGCTCTGCTGGGAAGAGCAGGATTTGTTCATAGTAAAAATAAACTTTCTGGCATGTCAGCAAGCCCTTATAGGAACGGCTTTTCTGTATTTCACAACACTGATTCCCTTTGTGCCATGTGAATTTGGGTATTTTTAAATCAGCACACCATTTCTTGGTCCACACAGAATGGCGAGACAGGGCTCCCTTTAAAGTCAGAGTAAGTAGTCAGGCATGGTGGCACATGCCTGTACTCCCAGCCCAGCGACTTGGGAGGGGGAGGCAGAGGCAGAAGGATTGCAATCGAGGCCAGAGGCAGCCTGCATAACTTACTGAGACCCTGTCTCAAAATAAAAAGTTAAAAATGGACTGGGGCTGCAGGTGAGTGGTAGAGCACTTGCAAAGAAAGTATCGCAGAAGGGGGAAAAGAAAGAGTAAGAGGGTTAGGAGAGAAAGTAAAATGGTCACAGAGTGGAATTTTTCAAGGCAACTCTCCTGGGGAGGCTAATGTATCATTGATTTTATCGTACTGTAAAAACAGTCAAAGAAATAATTGGAAGACTGCCTCCACAAGGGGTTTCCGAGGGGTGTTTAAGCAAGGTCAGGAACTCTGCCGCTCTGGGCTTGCTCTGGTCTCCTCAGTGCTCTGCACATGCTGGCCTCACAGGTGGATGGGGGAAGTGGGGCAGCGAGTGCTATGTTCCCAGAAAAGTCCAGGAGATGCAGGCAGGAAGTTGTAGGCAGGACTCTGGAGAAGAAATGCACAGGGCATTTTGCGTCATTTTTGTTTTAGCTTTGAACTTGATTTCTCTGTTATTTTCATAATTGCACCTGGTCTGCCATCCTGTGCATGTTTTACTTGCTTGTCTGATAAGCAAGCTTTGCATTTTTTTTCTTTTTTCCTGCCTTTTTTTTTTTTTTTTTTCCAGTACTGGGAGTTCAACCCAGGGCCTGGTGCTTGCATGCTTTGCAAGTGCTGCATGACTGAGCTGCACCTCAGCCCATTTTTGTTTTTAGTTTTTGAGACAGGGTCTCACTAAATTACACAGACTACCTCTAGTCTCGAACTTGCGATCCTCCTACATCCACCTCCCAAGTCGCTGAGATTACAGGTGTGCACCACCGCACCCAGCACCAAGTTTTGCATTTTTCAAAGATGGAAGAAGTGGCCCTGTAGAATTGTCAAGGAGTGTAGGGATGGTGTTGAATCAGTGGGGTATTTTTAGGCATTGGTGCTCTAGGTAGATAGGTACATGCAACTTTTAGTTCCAATTAATTATTAACTTCCTTACTGTATAAATAAGTATTTGTTCCACAGTTCAGATGAAGACACATGAAGCCTTTTCTAGTATTTTCATTTGGAGAGAAATATGCTTATTTTAAAGACACTGAAAAGTCCCTGTTCTCATGAAAATGTCGTATTTGTAAAACCTTTCCCATACCAGGTATTCACTGAACAAATACAAATGCCAACCACAGAATGCACTGAGCATCATCTAAGATGTGAGCATCCACACAGGCTTACAAAACTGGCTTCACTGTCCCCAGGATGTTTAACGAGGGGACACTGGATATTTTTTGTGTCTGACAATAACAACTTTTGATTGTTTTTGTTTTTGTTTCAAGTCATACTGAAATATATATAACACGAAATTTACGAAATTTTCCATTTTAAAGTATACAGTTTAGTAGTGTTAATGTACATTTAGAATTCTCTCATCTCCAGAGCTTGTTCATCTTGCCAAACAGAAACACTGTACCCACCAAAGGGCAACTCCCCATTCCCCTTCCCTTCAGCCCCTGGCAAGCACCACTCTACTTTCTATGAGTCTAACTAGTTTACCTCTTATGAGCAAAGTTTTCCAATATGTTTTCTTTTCTTACTGGCTCTTAGCACTCAGCATAATGTCCTCAAGGTTCATTCATGCCATAGCGTGTGTCAGAATCTCCTTCCTTCTTTCCTTCACTTATGTATTTACTTTTAAGATTCCCCTCCTTTGTAAGGCTGAGTAATATACCAATGTAGGGATGCCATTTTGTTGTTCCGTCCATTTATCAATGGATCCTTGGGTTGCGGCCTTCTTTTGGCTGTAGTGAATAACCCTGTTGGGAACAGGAGCACACCAGTCCTTACAGAAACCCTGCATTCAGTCCTTTTGGACACAGACCCAGAAGGAGCAATGTTGGGTCACGTCAGGAGCATCAGTTTTAACCAGCGTTTGACTCCTTCCTCACAGGCGCCTTCAAGAGGAAGACCAGCAGTTTCGAACCTCATCCCTGCCGGCCATTCCTAACCCATTTCCTGAGCTCTGCGGCCCTGGGAGCCCTCCTGTGGTGCCAACAGGTTCCCTGCCTCCGGCCCAGCCTGCCGTGAAGCAGGTGAGTGTGTCCCCTATGGCTCTAGCCATCCCAAGTGGGCCCCCGGGCAGACGTGCCATCTCATTACTCTGGGGAGAAAGGAGAACTCTGAGATCTTCCCATTGGGTGCTGTTCTTATTGCTACTGTGTTGGTTGTCTTATGAGGCTTTTTCATTTATTTGCCAAAATTCCACTTATTAAGTGAGGGGTGTATGAATGTATTTTAAAAAGAGTCCTGTATGATGGTAAAAAAAAAAAAAAAAAAAAAGAGGAGGAGGACAACAACGACGACGACGACGACGACGACGACTTGGTGCTTAAAAGTGAATCTTAGTTTTTTGAAAGAAATTTCACCCTCAGGCCATCCTCATCATCCCCTGATTTGAGGTGGGAAAATGCTGGGGCTTACACAAGCTCCTGGACTTCAGTGTGGGATGGTTGAAGAGTTCCCATCTTGTGGTCTTGACTTTGAATGTGAAGCGCTCAAGGGAGAAGATTTTCCACTTGACCCCAAAGGTGATAGATGCCTCTTTGAACAAGTAGTTTATCCTTCAAAGCGGGACTACAGAATAGATACTACACAGCCATTGTCCCCATGTAAGAAAACTGTCAACAGCCAGTCAGTCCACTTATCAGAGAAATACGTTGGCAGCCCCTCCCTCCAGGTTAGCAGTGCTTGGAGTAGGCTGGGTTCTGGGCCCTGGAGGGGACCCAGTCATGCTGTGCAGTGGGCTGGTGGCAGTGATAACGCTGACAGCCACCACAACACCACCTGGTATTTGTTGAGTGATTTCTGCATGTGAGGCACTGTTCTGAGTGGCATATGTTTATTTATTTATTTGTCTGTATGCTCAGTTATTCCTCCTACCAAGCCTCCACACCAACTACCAATGATATTATCTCTGTGCTGCAGGGGGGGAAACTGAGGCCACCATAAGGGGCACTGCTGGGTGTGATCTGGCTTCAGGATCCAGAGCTTGTGTTGCGGTCGCCATACTCATGCACTTCCTGCAACCTTGAACTCTTTCTCTCAAAATAATGTAGGGCAGAAGATTCTTTGCTTTTCCACGACATTCTTTCCTTCTCCCTGCTCGCTGCCCCCTTGCTCACCTCTGCCATTCTCTGCTGTGGGAGGCCAGCAAACCCCAGTCTCCGCAGATCCATCTGTCCTGTGTCCTGTGGCATCTGCGCTTGTGGGAGGCAGACCTTTTTTCTAACCTTCCCCAGCTTCTGGGCTCTGCTCGCCTGCTGAGTGGGCTGCATCACAGCGCCATCAAACTTAGAAGGTGAAGTCAGTGTTCTTTGGCCAGGAGCCAGGGCCGGCCGGGCCTCGGCCCTGTCACATGCCTTAAGTGCCTCTGGGACATAGTCCTCCCTGGTGACCTTCTGCTTCAAATAAGGATCCAGACAAGCTGTCTATGGATTTGTCACTGAGGTTGTTTACAAAGTTTTCTGTCTTAAAATAAGCCCCTGGAAGTATTATCTGGCCCTCTCCAGGACTGGCAAGCAAAGTGGCCTCCTCCCCCGTGGGTCATCCAAATTTGTAAGAATAAGGAAACCCAGGAATTTTGCCCGCTGGTGTTTTTCTTGGGATCTGAGTTGGTTGCCCATGAGAACATCGCTCTGGTGTCTGTGTCTGTTTTCTAGATTCTCCAGGCTGCCTGGGACAAGCAAGAGCAGGGAGGATGGTTCTCACATCACATTCTTGTGGGAAGCCTTAGTTCTTTGTTGGTCTTGTTTTTATCCTGGGTGAGGGGTCGTTTGTGATCCATACTCACTTCTGACGTGGAACTCATGGAAAGAGTATTTTGTGGATATCCAAGGGAGCGAATGGCAAGCCACCTGTGGCCCATGCCAGGGTGTGTGCATCTGTGATCATGGTGGGAGGTGCTGCCAGACAGAGGTGTCTGCGACCATTGTTTTCCCAAGGGAAGAGGTGCCTGGGAACATTACTGCCTACGGGCAAGGGAAATCTGACATTATTTATCCTTTCTCGAAACTCAGAGGAAGCCACCTTGGGAGCAGGGTCCACTCGAGAGTTCCCGAGTAGAGCAGATGAAGGGTTCTCGGTGCACCCTACATGCGGGAAGTTGCTTCACTCCCTGGGAGAACTCAGTCAACACAGGGAAGAAGAAAGTGGAACATTCTTTGGAAAGTAACTGGGATCAGTGAGGTGACCAGGAACCTCACTGGTCCTCTCATTTTGTTCCCTAGTGAAAAAGTTCGTGATGGCCAGGCGCCATGGCTCGCACCTATGATCCCAGTGGCTCAGGAGGCTGAGGCAGGAGGATCTTGAGTTTGAGGCCAGAGGTAGCCTGTGCAACTTAGTGAGACCTGTCTCAAAATAAGAAATAAAAAAGAGGCTGGGGGCATGGCTCAGGAATAGAGCACTTGCCTATCATGTGTGTGGCCCTGGGTTTAGCCCCCCAGTACTCTGGGGGGAGAAAAAAAGGTTTATGATGAAGGAGACGGGAGAGAAGAAAGAGTGGAGATATTTAAACAACCAAAGGAAAAGAAATGCCGTTTTGGCCAAGGCTTTATATCCAAAGCATTCTGTGCTCACTACTTCAGTGAGTTAGTAGCCTTTCTTCCTCTTCTCTCTGGGTTTCCTTTTCAAGGGGTACCTGTCTGGGGCAGGAGTGGTTATGTGTGGGTGCCATGACCCCAGGTCTGGAGAGTGACGGCCATGATGTAGAATTGGTACTTGCCACAGCACACCAGCTTCCCAGGTCCCACCTCCCAGTCAGACATCCCTGTGCTGAGACAGCATCTGCCACAGACCCCCTCGGATTTGACCTCTGGAGACCGTCCAGCTCTTCTCCTCTCTAAGGTCTGGGGTCATTCTTGGGGGCTTTGAGAGGGCAGGGCAGGTAAGTCTGACCCCTCCAGCACCCTGGCCTGTTACTCCCCCTGCCACCAGTGTTCTGGGTGCAGCTTGTTTGGGGTGCTGTCCTCCGGGTGGCCTGGCAGGAAAGACCTCCGTTGGGAGAGGCGAGGAGTGAGGAGCCCATGATCCAGGTGCCTTCAGGCTCCAGTGATAGGGCTTATGCCACTCACTTGGCCCCCGCTGGGTCTGAGCAACCAGGAACAGCACGGGAGGTATTACAGTTGCCTGCGTTCCGTTCAGGGTCTTGGGTTTTCTATGAGTGGTTAGATCCAGAACCACCGCGTATACCAAAACCCACAGGTGCTCAAGTCTCTTACATAAAATGGTATAGTGTTTGCAAAGAACCTCAGCACCTCCTCTTGTCCTGGTGACCCTGATGTCACCTGCAGCTGATGTAACCTCTAAGACAATATAAATGCTCTGTAAATTATTCTAATATACAGGGGCTCTTACATATTTTCCATCTACTCTTGGTTGAAACCCCAGCCACAGAGCGTGAGTATACGGAGGGTGGACTGTAGTGAATGTGGTTAGGACGAGACCCCGTGCCCCCTGAGAACAGACCCAGAAATAATAATCATACGATCTTATGTGGTGTCTGTCAGCAGTTATAACAGTTGGTTATTTTAAAGCAGATGAGCGAGCCTTGTGTGAAGGTATAGCTTCTATGAAGACTGTCCTATCACTTATTTAATAGCATTTAATTTTATTTAGTGATTCAGTTTACTTGTTTGATAGCATCTCATCATTTATTTATCAGAAACTCAAATGCCTAAGATTTCTTTCTGAGCTATAAATTTCTTTCCTCTTTGAGGGTAGTGAAATTAAGTAGGTCAGGATCAGGACACTGCATTGTTGTGGTAAAAAGCAATTAGGCGTTTTTAACTGCTTTATGACTCATTTGAGAAAGACAAGGTGCCTCGGAGAAGGATGGTTGTTACAGCAAAGACTTCTGAGTCATGAGATGGAGCCCCGTGGCTGTGTTGGCTGCCAACTTGGAGAGGTGGGGTCAGCCAGCCGGCTGATGCTGCTGGGCTTCTCTGGCAAGGTGCCTTTGCTCCCTGGGCCTCAGTGGGTCCTGCCCTCTGCCCGACACTTTGGAGCTTTCTTAGCCTCAGCCTCCCCTGCCCAGCGCACGGCCTGGCAGGCCCTGAGCCTTGTGTTGTCCAACAGCAGCTCTGAGAGCCTCGTGTGCAAGGCTGGCGCTAGCCATAGGGGTGGAACAGAGGCACATGGGGCCGCCCTCTGACCTGCAGGAGCTGGGGCAGCCCCTGAACCGTGGCCAAAGCCTTCGAGCTGGAGTGGGGCACATGTTCTGGGCCTGACAGGAGCTTGGGGAGCTTCCTGGCCAGCATGGCTGCGCCCTGGCCAGGCTTCCCAGTGTGCTGGGGCCCAGCAAGGGGGCGGCAGTCAGAGGGCCAGCGCCACGCAGGCAGAGCTTGAGCTCCAGCTGGGCTCAGGTCCCGGGCCATAGCAGGGAAATGCCAGAGCCCCCCACCCCACTGTAGGGAGCCCCACGGTGCCCCAGCTCCCCTGCCACAGCCTTCGTGTCCCCTTCTCCTACTTTAATGTCTTGGGGGAAAAGAGGCAACCTGGCCCCTGCCTTCCTCCTGGGGGAGCGCAGGGGGGGCTGGTGCAGGCTTCCAAGGCTGAGGGGGAAGCAGCGCCCTGTAAGACAGCTGCCTTTGCAGGCTGCTGGCAAAGGACTCGTCCCAAAGGCATTCCCAGCCCTGCTGCTCTCAGCCGGTCATTAGTCATTTTAGAAGGGCTTCGGCTCAGGGCCGTGAGAAGCGAGAGGGGAAGCATGGCCGCCATGAGGCCCTGTGTGGGAGCCTGCACTCTGCAAGGGCGGGCCGAGTCCCGCAGATCCCAGCCCAGTGTTGCCAGATCCCTGGGTGATTCCAGGAAAACTGCAGTTCACATTTTTGAAAACTGAGCTCTCCAGGTTTTGTGTACTTCAGTTTTCTAAAGCCACTGTGCAGGCCAAAGCAGACAGCCTCGCAGGCAGATTTTGTCCCATGGAACGCCACCTGGCCTCAGATGGAGGCGCCAAGGTTGGGGGCTCTTGGAAGGCGAGCCTGGGAGTTGTCGCCCTTGGCCTCCCTGCTCCTGGCGCACAACTGCATTTTCCAATAGGCCATCAGAGCTGGAGTCCCAAAGGGTCTCAGTGAACTGAGAGGAGGATGTTCTGCACAAGCAGCTGAAAAAATGTCACGTAAAGGACATTAAAGGCAGGAGCTATGGTCTCTGCTGCCTGTGAGATACAAAGAAGGGGGACTTGGAGTAAACGCGCCACGGATCAAGGTCAAGAGATGTATTACTGCCTCTCCCAGCCCACCAGAAGCTCATCACGGTGGAGGAACCAGCTGGCCAGAAGCTGTGGGCAATGGAAAATAGTTGAAGGTCATTTGGCCGCAGATGCAGATGAGGGGTGCTTCCTTCTCTCTTTGTGTCTAGAGGTGGGATGAAGGGCCAGAGATGGTGCAGGGAGGTGCACCCCACTCGTGTGGGGCTGGGCCCTCCCCATCATTGTCCCAGAGCGAGGGGCTGCCTCCTCCTGGGACAAAGCCCAGGAAGATAGAACCATTTGGCTGAAGTCACACGGCCAGCTGGAGGTTCGGGCAGGAAATGTACTTGGTCTGGGTGAGCCCAGAGCCCTCTTCTCTCCCTGTCCCTCGAACACCCTGAAGCGTTGCTCTTGATGTTTACTGCCGAAGAGAGAGGCTTCATGGAAGAAGTGGTGGGAGCCCAGCCCCCCTTCCTGAAGAGCCCTTTGTTCTGAGGAAGGATAAGCTTCTAGGAAGGGAAGCTCAGGTCTACCTGCACAAGAACCTTGTGGCTCCAGGTGCCCTGGTGGTGGGGGAAGCCTCTCCAGGCAGCACCTTCTGGAAGCAGTGTTCCAGTATGAGACCTCAAGGGACTCCACATCCCGTGGAGAAAGACAAGCTACCTGGCCTGGGGCCACCCTAGAGCTCCCCACCGTCACAGGTGACCACAGCAGTCACACAGCCGCAAGATTTACGGAGTCCCACACTGTCCCACCTGCAGTCAGGATGAAGCTGGCTGCTGGAAACCAAATCCCAAACCCAGCTGGCTTCCATCCTGGGGAAAGTTCACTTTTGCAGAACAGGGTGTCTAGGGCAGGAAGCTGTAGCCAGCGCAGCCTCGTTCTGTATCTTGGAACCCGCACGCGGTCTCTGCAGCTGGAGCCGGTGAAGTCAGAGTTGGGCTTGTCACCTAGCAATAGCTGTTCCGTCCACTGGTCAGTGAGCCAGTTGCCCGGATACAGAAAGTGGCCAAGGGAGAAACTGAGGCAGTGTCTGTGGCATACTGATGCATAGGACACAGTGAGTGCGGTCACAGTGTAGGATACCAGGAGGACATTGACATGCTTATTCCACTAATGTGCAGAGATGCTGGGAAAGAGAGAGAGAGAGAGAGAGAGAGAGAGAGAGAGAGAGAGAAAGAAGGGGAGGGAGGGAGGGAGGGAGAGAGAGAGAGGGAGAGAAGGTGGACACCAGAGCCCAGAACAAGAGCTTCGTTTAAGAAAAACAGTGATGTGAGTACAGACTTCTTTGTTTCTGAATCAAGATAAGTTCTGTGGACACTCCGGATGGCAATGTCAGACTTCTTTCTTTGAGCCAATGAAGATTCTCGTGTGGCTCCATAATGACTCGTTACAGCACATTTTTCCATTTGCTGTTTAAACACGATTAGTCTCATATTGTAACCCTGTCACTAATGGGGCATGAATATTGTCTTAGCTCCAATCAGCTGTTCTCTCTTTGCTTCATTTTAAAAATTAATTTTCTGGAACCGAATTAATGGCCTTGCATAGGATTCTGCACCTACACTTACTAACAATCAGAATGGGGTTTCCTGAGGCTTTAACTACGTTTGATGGAGGTGCTGGGGTGGTAAAGCGTGCTTGGTGAGACAATCTCATCCTGGCCGCCATGCAGAGATTGCTTTACAGATGTGCAATGTAGAGAAGACGCTGCCTCCTGCTCTACTCAGCCGGTGCCCAGCCACAGGAAAGTCTGTCCTGAGTGATTTTCTCTTGGGCCTCAGCAGCTCCCTGTTGTCTCCTTGCAGGCCTCATTCCACCCAGTCACAAGCCCTCCTCCTCTTAGCCCCACCAGGGTTTGTGGCATCATCTTTTCTGATGCCTTTGGAGCACTGAGGACATGAGGACCTAGGCATAACTGAAGTTTAACCCGAGCCCTGGGGGTCCCTGGCCAGTGAACTGTGGCCATTCCAAGCTGTCCTTGGGCTGAGACAGAGGGGTGCTTGGCCCCGGTGGGACAGGTGATGTGCTCCCGTTCTGTGGCTGTGAGTCATGAGAGATGCATCATCTCGTTCTGTCATCGCCAGGGATGAAATCCTCTTGGCTCAGCGTGCCTCACACGGGTGTCCCCTCCTTTCTTCTGGTTACCTTATTGCTCACATCCCTCCAGGGAGGTCCTGCCTGTCCCTTTCCACATTGAAAGGCCCAGCATGTGGAAGGTAAGCCCGGCTCACACACATGGAAGGGGCCAGGGGGTCCCCAGCTCCATCCCCTCCAAGCAGCTTCTCTGAAAGCCTCCATTCCTGATGTGTCAGAACAGGCTGATGCCACAGGCTGGTCTCATGGGGCGGTTGTGACGTGAAATGAGCGTGTGGGAAAATGTGGCTGTAGTGTCTCTACATCCCACGCCAGCACCACAGCAGCTGCAGTGCTCGGGCACTTGTCTGATATTCACACCCCTTCTGTGTATTAAGACCGGCTACAGAGTGTGGCATGGTGGCTCACACCTCTAATCCCAGCAACGTGGGAGACAGAGGCAGGAGGATTGCAAGTTTGAGGCCAGAAGCAGCCTGCATAACTTAGCAAGACCCTGACTCAAAATTTTAATAAGTGAAAAATGGGGTTGGGGTGCAGCCCAGTGGTAGAGCACTTGCAAAGTACATGTGAGGCCCTGGATTCAACCCCCAAGTACTGCCAAAAGAAAAAAGGAGTGAGAGAGAGAAAGCAGCCACAGAAGTGTGCTCAGAAGGAAACTGAACTGAGGCCCAGGGAGGACAAAGCCACTTCCCAGATCAGTAGCTAGAGCATCGAAAGAACAGGGTTCAAATCCAAGCCCATTCAAGACTGTGTCTTAATAACAAACGCCCCTCAGTAAACTGAAATGAACATTTATATAGCACTTCCTTATGTAGACGGGTCATAGTGAATTCACCAAAATCACACAAGCAAAAACCATGAGTTAGCCAGGAACCGTGGTGGATGCCACAGGCAGCCTGTGCAACTAGCGAGACCCTGTCATAAAATAAAAGCTAAAAAGGGGGCTGGAGGTGCAGCTCAGTGGTGGAGCCCTTGCCTAGCATGTGCAAGGGCCTGGGTTCAATCCCCAAGTACAGTAGATCCCACTGCATGGCTGTGTGCCATCCCCTGCAAGAGGATGGATATTCTGACCTCCTCTTTCCCATGCCCCCTCACTCCTTCGCATGACATGCTGCATTAGGCAGGCTCTGAGACAGAGGGGCATGTGTGTACAGTCTGCCTTTGAGGAATTCTGGGCTGGCAGGGGAGAGAGGTCCCAACTGGTCCAGTACTGCATAGCTGATTAGCTGAGCATCAGAAGTATGTATAGGATCCCTCGAGCCCAGGGGCACCGGAAGGCAGCCTGGTGTCTATTGTCTGGACATGTCTGTGGCTCCTGGGGATGTTTCTTGCTTCCCAGCATAGGTTTTAGTAGCAAGGTGTCTGTGAAGGTTCGCTCCCCTCCCTCAGTCCTCCTAGATCTTGGCTAGTAGCAGTGGGGTAGTGTCTGAGTTCTCCTGCTTATTGGGGCTCTGTCTTTCTCTTTGGTGAACTGACTGAGAGCCCTTCACTGCATTTCTCACCTTGCATTTTCTACAAATCCAGTTATTTTCACACGTCAGGGAAAATAAAGAAAGCATCCCCCCAAATGCCCACAAACTGCAGAGGTCCTTCGAGAATGTTGCATTCCTTCCACCTTCTTGGAAGTTGACCTTTCTTATGTGGTTTGGGAGGATCTGAGAACACCAGCAGGGAAGACTTGAGCTAACCTAGAGCTTTTGAAAGGTTTTTGATCACAGAGCTGCTTTATGCCCAGCCCTTATAAAGCCCCTGCAGAACCCACTTTGGCAAGGACGCTGGATTGTCCAGGACTGTTTATAAATGGTCAAGGCCGAGCCTGGTGGTTGCACATTTGTCTGGTGGGATTGCTACATCCTCCGAGCCCCCTGGAGACCACAGCCCCTGTAGCCTAAGAATAATACCTGAAGCTCCAACATGACAGTACCTTCACGTCACTGTGTTTGCCTCTGAACAAGTGATGCAACCGCAGTGGGGAGTTGTGACCTAGAGCAGGCCACGTGTTTGGCTAAATATGAGACAGGAAATTGTCCCAGGAATCTCATGTGAAATCTCAACCACTAGTGTTCCTCTAGACTATAAATATCTTGTAAAATATAAATTCTGTACATTTAAGGAGCCCAGAACTAATCTGCCATTGC
Organism: Pedetes capensis; assembly: GCA_007922755.1. Classification (NCBI taxonomy): domain Eukaryota; kingdom Metazoa; phylum Chordata; class Mammalia; order Rodentia; family Pedetidae; genus Pedetes; species Pedetes capensis. The sequence goes on along the minus strand of VMDO01000553.1, from coordinate 84,536 downwards.
AACATCAAATATCTCTTAGCTCTTAGAAGCACTGGAAACATGAACGTCTAAACTGTCTTCATCTTTGTAGGAAGAATTAACCATACTTTTGCCAGAAACCTAACCAGTGTCCTGCCCATATGGGGATCAACATGATGAGGGCCACTGCACAATCATCATCTAGGCAGTACACAGGGTGATTGCTTGGCTGAGGGCATTGGTGATTTTTAAGTGTCCCCTGTTATGGTAGGGACAAGAAATGGTTTTCCTTGGAAAACTGATTTGCTAATTCTCACTACTGATTTGACTTGAAATTTCATTAGGAAATGGGAAATCCCCAGTCAATGAACTTTTCTACTCAATTACCTACATGGTGGTTTGTCATAGTGCATGTGATCAAACACCAGCTTTTTCTTGTTTGTGGTTTTGATGGAATCCACAGTTTACCAAAAGGAGAAGCAGCTTGCTGTCCACAATGAATGGGAACATCTGCACTTTACTATGGTCGCTTGACCATGCCTAATCCAAAAATATGAAAAATGGAATGCTACAAAATCCAACACTTTTTGAGCACTAACATGATGCCACAAGTGTGAAATTCCACACCATGAAACTTTTTAAAATCCTTGACATTAAATTAAAATCCCTTTAATATAAAATGCCTTTCAGGTTCTGTGGATGAGGCGCATTTATGAAACATAAATAAATTAGACTAGGTAATCTCATTATGTATCTGTGACTCTTCTCAACTTTGAAAAAAATTCAAAATCAGAAGTAAGGGACTTGTGCCTGTGACCAGTCCAAGAGAGGATTCTGTTCCTTCCTGGGGTCTGTAACTATGTCCATTCCTCCTAGTATAGGATAAAGTGCTGCATGAATTAAGAAGTTGAAAAATCCTAGCTGGGCGCTGTGGCGCATGCCTGTCCTCTCAGCAGGTGAATGCAGGAGGATTGCTGGTATGAGGCCAGTGGCAGTCTGTACAATGTAGCAAGACTCTATCTCTAAATGAAAATTTTAAAAAGGGCTGGGCATGCAGCTCAGTGGTGGAGCACTTGCCTAGCATGCAGGAGGCCATGGGTTCAAGCTTCCGTTCTGGGGGGAAAAAAAAAGTTTTAGACCTTTGGGTCTTGGGTGAGGGCCTTCCACTCTGCCATGCTTCTCGAGCATTAGGACCTCATCTTCCCACTGCTGTGGTGTACAGGATGTGACCCCACACGTCAACCCTCTCCAGGTCTCTGGGCCTGCCCCCACTGGCCTCCCTGGGCCCCGTCCTGGGCCGTGTCCCATCATGTCTCACCCCAGCATGGTGGCCGCCTTCTTTCTCCCTCCACATCTTTTCTCCTCTTCCTTTCTTAGGCCCTCACCTCCACCTCTTAATAAGCATGAAGGAAATGTAATGGGAATTGTCCCAACGTCAAGAAGAGAAAGAGAAGGATCTCTGGAGGCAAGCGTGTGAGGGTGTTTTGAGTGTCTTTAGAGAAGAGAATGTGGTAAACATCCTCCCGCTGCTGCTGGTGCCAAGTCTCCACATTTCTAGGAAAGAGAACACAGATGTTGACCCCGTTTGGGAAGGTTCACAAGTACATACCGTATGCTGGCAGTGCTTTGTGGTTCCCTAGAGAACTACATGCTGGGGTGGTTTATCTTTTACCTTACCCCAAAATAGCTTCCTCCTTATGATTCTACAACAGGTACTCCCCTGAATCCATGCAGCAGCTCCTTGCCCTTTTATTGAATTTTGGCAGCTTCTGATTCATTTACTTGAGGAAAACCCCAAAAGATATAAATGGACATGCCAAGTAATGCAGCACATTCCTCTGCTTCTGTTCATGAGAAGTGTTTCTGTTCACACAGTTCCTAGTCTCTCCATGGATCCCTGAAAGGGTACCAGACCAGTGGCAGGAATATCACAAATACACAAAGAAGTGGGAAGCAGCATTTCTTCCTTTTGCATTTAACCTTAGAATATAAGTATGACTGCCCTTTCTTCTCTGACCATTGAGCTGCCACACACACACACAAAAAAATAGTATTTTAAAAACAGTATGTTAGTCAGCTTCACATTACTATAACAAAGTACTTGAGGCAACTAACTTATAAAGAAAAAAGGTTTGTTTTGGCTCAAGGTTCCAAAAGTTCCAGTCTAAGATCAGGTGGTCCCATTTCTTTGAGCTGCTGGCAAGGGTAGTTCATCTTAGCAGGAGCTGGCAGCAGAGCAAACGGCTCACTTCCTGATCCAGGAACCACAATCAGAGAGCAAGAGACCAGGGTCCCACAACTCCCATTGAAGACAGGCCAGAAGGACTTCCAAAAGGTTCTACCACCTCCCAATTTCTCTGTCCCGGGGACCAGGCATTTAACACATGAGGGACACTCATCCAAGCCATAACAGTAAACTGCAGTCAGCTTTCTATCTGCCTATAGTTTGGTCCAGTCCCTGTCCCTCTGCATTTTTCCTGGCTTCCGTAAAGGTAGCTGTTACATACATTGGCACTTTTTCAGTAGCCCATATTGTTCGCATTGGTCTTAACATGATCTTCATGCAAGCACTCTCCGTAGCTGATGACTGTGTTGGTGGGTACTGACTTGTGCCATGTTAACCAGCTCTGCCATGGCTGAGATCAACATTGCTGCCCATCTACCTGGACTGTCCATGATGCTGTGCAGAGCGACCACATTGTAGCTTTTGTCATACTTTGAATTCTATTTCCTAGTTGGAGTTCCTAGACAGATATTCGTGTCTTATAGCTCAGGATATATGTCGCTATACCCACCTGCAAAGGCCTGCTGATTTTGATTACCATATGCAAGGCAGAGTGAATTTCAAGACCTTTGAGCCCTGATCCCACACTAGGAGCCTCTCTCCACCTGTGTCTCCTCTGGCCCAGGGACCTCTTGTGGTGGCACATGGTGGCTTTGAAATCCCGCCCTCCCCCAGCAAGTGCTCTTCTGACCCTGGTGGTCAGCAACCTTGGCAAGTCCTCTGGCTTTTTCCCAGCTTTTTCTGGCTGTGCATAGTGAGCCTCACAGGGACAGCAAATGAGGGAGAAAGAGATTCTCATGGCATTTGCATAGAAAGTTACCACGTTCTCCATGTGAGTCTCTGGCCGCAGGAACGTGGAAATCTATCCAGCACCAGGAGATGCCCCAGCATCCCTGTGCCCACAGTGGATATGGCCAGCTCTCAGGAGCTGCTGGGGCCGGTTTGAAGCAAACTGTAGATGAGCTGTGCTCAGTGCTTACTTCCCTCCTCTGTAACCAGTTCCATGAGAAAGAAGAGAAACTTAATCTTAGCTCACGAAGACTCCACTGTGTGTCAAGAGTGTAACTGGGGCAGAGCTTTAGAAATGGGAGATTTTGAAAACTATGAACTGTGCTGTTGATGGAAGGAATCAGAAGAAGACTGAGCCATTTAAGGATCAAGGGTGGAATCCGGTGCTGGTGATTCTCAGTCATAAACTGTATCTGGGGCGGTCTGCCAAAGTGCCAAGCAAAGACAAGGAAGTGGGTGGCTAAGGACTAGCATTTGAGTGGGAAAATCTGTAGAGACAGAGCAAGGTCTCCTTGGTATCCCTGCAGACTCATCTCGTGCTGTCGTGATCCTTGGTTATTTTCCAGGATGGCCTGCTATAAATTAACAGTAGAAGGCTCAGAAGCCACCTCGTTCCACTGTAGAATCATTAGTTCTGTAGACACACATCTGATGAGTGTGGTTTGTCCCTGTGTCTCAGTGCAGCTGCGTGGCTGTCCAGCCCCAAAGGCATTATTCTTTCTGAGCAGCCAGGTTTCCGACCCACATCCCCTGGAGGTCCTTTGTGGTATGATCTGGAATTCCCCAAATTAAAACCAAGTGGCTTCTGTAGAAACGCAAGTGGTACTATTTCAGTGTCATACAGACAAAATCACTGTAACCCTGCCTTGCTGGGGACATGGACCCAGCGGCCAGGTGTCAGGCACTTCAAGGGTGTTACAGAACCAGCCATTTCCATGCTCTTGTTTTCTCTTTATTACAGATACTTTCCTGCTTGCTTTTATAAGTGAGGTTTTGTCTTAATATCCTTTTAAATTGTCTCAGCCACCGAGTCATCCAGAAACCTTTATGGCTGTTATGTCCCCCTAGCTTTTCAAAATTTGAAATCCCAAATCCTTCCTCAACCTGCCAAAGTAGATTGGGTCCTTCTACATGGGCACCACATGAAGAAGCAAGCCTGAGAGGAAGTGAGCAGAGGAAGAGCCAGAGCTAGTTATCCACACAGTGAGGGTCATCCGTAGGTTCCAGCCTGCCAAAAGGTTACGTTTCACTAGAACATAGGAAAGGCCATTTGGATCTGGTCTTTTGGTGGTGACTCGTACCACCTTCAGAAGAGTCATGACAACCATGTGGTTGTCATTTAAGAACAAAAAGACAGTTCTGAGCACTGGAGTATATACCCAGAGAGAGAGAGAGTATGACAGCTGTGCTGTGACAGTTATAAACTGGCTGTGTACCTTATTCTGTACTGTGATGGGCTGAGTTAGGTTCTCCCAAATTCATATAGTGAAGTTCTAACCCCCATTTCCTCAGAGTGTGACTTTATTTGGAAATAGCATTGCCACAGATGCAGTTAATTAGGATGAGATCATACAGAATAGGTTGGCACCAACCCAATATGACTGGTGTCCTCATAAAAAGGAGAAGTTCTGATCCAGATACACTGGGGGTGAATGCTGTGTGAAGATGAAGGTAGAGATTAGAGTGATGCTTCTACAAGCCAAGGGATGACAAAGATTGCCAGCAAACTGAAGTTGGGAGGGGGCATGGAGCAGATGAACGTCCCTCAGGAGAAATCACCCTGCCGCCATCTTGATCTTGGACTTACACTCTTCCAAATGGTGAGGTCATCTCAAGAGCCTCCAGAGGTGCCTGAATACATCTCCTCTGAGCAGGGGCCCCTTGGCCACATCCCTCTCCAGCTGCTGGTCCCAGTCCCAGCTGCTCTTCTGGCAGAACTCTCTGGAAGGAATGTTGGACTCAGCTGTCCTCACTCCTCATCCCCTTGTCTCTCCTCAGCCCGCCACAGGCAGTGTTCCATCCCACCAGTTGCCTGAACTGGATCTCCTCTAGGAGACATGTCATCTGCCTCTGGGCAAAGCCAGTGCCCATGTCGGTGGCATCTTCAGTGACAGCCTGACAGCATTTGCCAATTTTCATTCCTCAACACCTCGAAGCTCCCATGACCCCAGTTTCATCTCTTCATCACTCTGCTCCTCTGTCCGGGTTGCTGCTGTGCCAGACCATGAGGTGGTGGAGGACCTCACAGCTCTGTCTCTGGACTCCTCCACTCCAGCTGCCGCCTTCCCCAGGTGGCTGCATCTGGACCTATGCCTTTAGATGCTATCTGTGTGCTCTGGACTGGGACTTTCTCATCAAAAACTGGGGCTTTTCCACTGTGTAGAGAGGCTCTGCACCTTCACTAAGTTCTCTGGGTGCCATTTCAAATTCAACACAAATAAAATATGTCCGAAATATACTCCTCCAACTTGCTTCCAAAATACAGCCTCAACCCCAACTCAGTGGCTGCATTGCTCATGTCATTCTTATGGCCAGAAATGCAGCTCATCCTTGATTTCTTTCTGCCTCTTGGTCCAGTACATTCCCATCTGCAGAGTGTGCATGTCTAGCTGGTGTTTTGCCATCTCCACTGGCCTGTCTCTTGCCCAAGTCTGGGACATCACCTTAGCTGCTCTCCCAGCCCCTCACTCCCTCCTCTGCCCATCACTTCCAGAGAGCCAGGCCACTGCCACAATTCTCACTGCAGCTCACATTAAACCCAGACTTGGGGGCCCTCTGACAGCTCCCCATCCCCAAACCCCTCTTTGACTTTGTCTCAGTTCAAACATCCCTTCCTCTGAGGTCTTCCCAGATAGCCTGTGCCCCCCCCCCACCCTCGGCATGCTGCTGTCTTGGGGCATTGGCACCACGTGTCTCCCGAGCTGATCTTGTTTGGTGACACATTTGTCCTCTGTCTTACCCTGAAAATGTGAGCCCATGAGGACGGAACAGGCTTACCTGTCCACCCACCCATACTGCCTCTGAACAGAGCCCTTCACACCCTGCCTGCAGGCGCAGGAGCAGCGGATGGTGTCTGGGGAGGCGCCTGGAGCTGCCCTGGCTTTAGCAGAGGCAGGGGGATTACAGCGCAGCCCTCCAGCCCAGTCTCCTCCGCGAGGCTGCCGCCCTGGCTGCCAGTCCAGGTTCCTCTGGTGAGAGGTCCACGGAGGGGCCGGGGCCTGGGACTCAGGCGGGAGGGGTCCCGCCACCGCCACCAAGCAGGAGCTGAGAGGCTGGCAGGGCAGGGCTGGGCATGGGCGTGGCCTCTGAGTGTAGGGAGCGGGGCTTCCTGCTGGTCCAAAAGCCCTGGGGGAGAGCCTGGCACCTGGCAACAGGAGGACCTGGCCAGCCCCTCTCCAGGCTGGCAAATGGCTTGGGGGAAGGCGCTGCTCCCTCTGCAGGGATCCCCAGGTTTCCAGCTGGCCTGGTGGAGGACGGGCCTTCTTGCCACCTTGGGTCATGACTCTGCTTACTTATCACCCCCAAATTTAGTCACAAAAAGTCCTGTTTTCAGAGAAAGACCATAGTGTTTCCCTCTGGCTTTTGTAGTGGCAGTGATAGTTTTGAGGGAGGGTCTCATGGTGTAGCCCAGGCTGGCCTTGAACTTGAGCAGCTCCTGCCTCAACCTCCCCCAGTGCTAGGATCACAGGTGAGCGCCATGGCACTCAGTTTTCTTGGTTTCTTATTGTCCCCATTTAAAACCTTTCCAGACACACTGGTGTGGCCCTGCTTGTGCCCCTTCATGCCACCAAATTCCTCTTGTTACCCTCAGGGTGACAATGTGGTTGCCAAAGCTGGAGAGAGGGGTCCTTAGTCTTCCCATGGGGCACATCAGCCCTTGCTTTCTCCCTGTGCCTGGAGATGCTGCCTGCACCTAAGACCCAGCCTTGGCCTCCGCCTCTGTCCTAGCTGTTCCATCTCAGCCTTCTGGTTGGCTCTTCCTTTCTCAGAGGCTCTGAGCCATGGTCTCCCCAGACACGGTGCTATCTCTCCCCTCTTCCTCTCACTCCCTTTGTGGTCTTGGCCGCTCTTCAGCTGTCCATCTTGATAACCCTCAGGTTGGCATTCGCATCCAGTCCTCCCCAGACTTCCATCCCCAGCGGCCATTGGTATTTCCACATGAATGTCTAAATGGCACTTTGAACTCAGTGAGTGGCAGCTGGGTCCCCAGATTGCCTTCCTCACCCAACTGTCTTCACAGTGCTGGGACCCACATCTGAGCATTGCCTTCTTTGTGTGGAGCATTATAGAAACTTTCAATTCTACTGGTCTCCAGCTTCTGCTGCCCACCCACAGTGTTTCCTCACACAGGACCCAAGTGACACTTTGAACACCAACAGTCAGAGCCTGGCATCTTTTGCTTAATGACTTCACATCTTAGGGCAAAAGCCCACTCCTCTCTGCCACCTATGAGGACCTTCTTCACCTGCCACCTCCCGCTGAACTTTTCTCCTTCACCATCCAGTGGAAAAAAAAAAAGCCAGAGACACTCTTTGGCTTTTCCTTCTCTGCTAACAAGTCTGCTTTGTCCCTTCAGTGAAGTCCTCAGAGGTCAGAGGCATCTGTTTAAGGAGCTAAATCCCTAGAACCCTGGGGCCTGGTCAGATGACTATGTAAACACATCTCTTACCCTAGTCATGCAGGTGTACCTCAAATCACTTGAAAAATTTCACCCAGACTAACTCATCTGAAGATACTGCTTTAAAATTACAGATTGCATTTCAGATTTAATGTCACATAGTAAGTTTATTGGGGCTGGGATTTAGCTCAGCGGGTAGAGTGCTGCGCTGCAGTCTCTGAGGCCCCGAGTTCAATTCCCAGCACTGCATAAATGGGAGAACGGCCTGGCAATCCACTCCCAAGGCAATCCCGAAGCACTCAGCCATTGAAAACCCTATGAGGGTCGCTATGAGTCGGATACCGACTCGACGGCACCTAACAACAACAACAACAAGTAAGTTTATTATGAGAAAAGACTTTTTTGAGAAAAATACCATTGCACGTGGAAATCTCTCATGTAATTCTATAGCTATTATTATTGTTGTTGTTGTTATTTTGCAGTATTAGGGAGCTGAACCCAGGGCCTCATGCATGCTTTTGTGGGCACATTACTGCTGAGCTACACTCCTAGCCCATTTTTTACTTTTTATTTTGAGACAAGGTCTTACTAAGTTACACAGGCTGCCACTGGCCTCAAACTCACAATCATCCTGTCTCTGCCTCCCAAGTTGCTGTGATTACAGACATGAGCCACCACACCCAATTAGTACCAATTATTTTGATCTTCTTCTTAAGTTACAAAATGTTGTGATTGGATGCTATATCTTTAGGTCCAAAGTTTCTAGCTTCGAGCGGAGAGGTCTTATATGATTTGTCTGTTTTGTTTGCTGAGATTATTGTTAGCAAAAACAATTGTACTAGATTGTACTATTGGTGCCCAATGAGCTGTGTTCCATTAATAGGCATACCTCTTCCCACAGTCCACTCAGCTTGACCCTTTTTAGTTAGTGGCCCTGTAGACCTGTTTTAAAACACCTGCACTGCTGACAATGTTGACAGGTTCAGTGAAGAAGCCAGGAGCTTGCTTCTGCTGCGACATTCCTTCCTCATAGCCCTGCCCTGGCCGGTGGGGGTAGTAAGTCTGTAAGTGGGATCTTGGAATCTGTCTTTTGATCTTTATACTAGTCGGTCCAAGAGGCACCCACTTGGTGGACAGGTTGGATGGGGGGACTTCAGTAAAAGGAATGCATCAGAGCCTAGCTCTTCTTGACACGTGTGCATGTTGCAACTTCGCCCAGCCCACGACCCATCACCCTCCAGGGAAGCCAGTCCATTCAAAGCCTGACAGTCAGCAGTGTGAACTGTGCAAACAAGAGTAGGAGCAGGGAATCAGTAGCCAAGATTCACTACTAAATCATCTGTGTTCAGTTAGGAGACCAAAAATAACTGTTTAAAAAAATTATGGACACAATAAATGTTGGTAGTCAAAGCAAAAAGTGAAACAAACACAAGTAAGTACAGGCATGTGCTCTCTCCTCAGTTCCCAGCAGGCGTCTCGTTTTCCAGGAGTGATGGTGTGCACAGAATCCTGTGTATTTGTTTTACAGAATTTTTGTGCATTTTCACATTTTTTTTCCAGAAGTGCCATACATGTGCTCCATTGTGTGGAGGTATCAGGATTTTTTTTAACCAAATCTCCCAAGGATGGACATTATCTTTCTGTTACAAACAGAGCTAAAGTGAACATTCTGACACATGGGCTTTGGTCACTTAATGGATGTTTAGGTAGATGGGTAGGCAGGTAGGTAGGTAGGTAGATAAGTGGTTGATTCCCAGCTGTGTGCTTATATTAAGTATATGCATGAGTATATGAAATTCTTGTTACCATATCAAAGTCTCTGTGCACCTTGTAAGGAAACAGGGAGGCATGTGATTTGGTGGGGCTCCCACTAGCCTGGCTCTGCCATTTGTTGCAGTATGGATAAGTTCTTCTTCCTGCTGGCCTCACAGTACCGTGACTCTAGTGACAGTGGCCTGAGATGTGAGGAAGGTAGTTTCCCAGACAATCCATCATGTTGATTGGCTGTTCCTGTAGTTTCAAGAAACTCTAGCCCCAATAAATTCATGGTCCACTAGCTTTAACATGAAAAAAGAAAAAAATAGAAAAAGAAAGAAACTCTAGAAGATGTTTACTGAGCTGCCTGGGAGCAGAGGGACAAACTCAGAGAAGGTCTGCTCTCAGAATGGCTTTGAATCTGGGGGCATTGGGTGGTTGGAGGCTGGGGTAGGATGGCACCATGGGCTGCGGGTATTTGCTCCCTTTGGCTTGAGACCTTCTGAGCTTGTATTCACTAGAATCCTTGTGTTTCCTTGGTGCGGGGCATCTGTGCCTGCGCTGCTGTGTGTTGGCTAGAGTTTCTTCCCTGCACCTCCAACAGTCACCTGCACAGGAGGCTGGTAGTTGCCGTTAACTTCATCACTAGAGATTTTTGCTCATGCTGCCTGGTCTCTAATACTGGAAAAGCAGCCGTCTGGGAGGGTGTGCACTGCCCATTCTACTTTCTAAAAGAAATCACAATAATTAACATAGCTAACTCTCATCAGCTGTCAGTGTTTCTGTGATTATACAATCTCATTTTAATTACAGATAAGCTTATTTTTCAAAAAACAAGGCATTATGAGTAGTATAAAATTATTGATATAAACTACGTTCATAATAGATGTATTTGGGCAATGAATTGGGGTTTTTGAATGAAAATAATATCTACAAATAGATTTTCTTGAGTGCTGTAATTGAATAAATATATGACCCTAAGAGAAAACTCCCATTCTCATTTGCTGTGTTGTCCAGAACTGGAGAAAGTGCTGAAGACTGCAGCCATGTTATATTTTTTAAATTTGAATTTATTAATTACTTTTATTTTTTTCTAAACATCTAATAAATCTGCGAGGCTCCTTCACCACAGTCTCTGGCCATCCTATACCCCAGACCCATCCACGCCTGCCTGTCCAGCTGTGCCCCCACCCTCTCACCTACCCCACAGTCACAGCAGGATCTTAGCAGACAGCACAGCCCAGCTGGCCAGGTGGTGGCCCAGCGTGCTTTCGGGAAGCTGATGTCTTCTGTTCTTGCTAATTTGTGGAGCTGGTCCAGGGCACCTCATGCCCAGGTGAGGTTCAAGAGGCTATTAGATATTGCCTTGCTTGAAAAGTAATAAACCCTGCCCTGCTTACTGATGGGCTCAGGCAGGAATTCTTAAGAAACTAGACAACCATAACTAAATTATGAAGTATAAATCTTCCCAGTAGGATAGTTCATTTTCTTAAAAGTAGATTCATTAGATTTGATGATCGTCCTATTGTTTGGGAGGGACAGCTTTTAGTGAAGATACCTGGTCACTTCCCTACTCGTGTGCCTGACCTCAGCCTTCAGCCACCAGAACAGTGAAGGAACAGATGGGGAGAAAAATACAAAAATGCCTTTCCTCCCCCTGAGACAAGAGCTGTCTTTAAGCTACACTTTCACAGTCCTAGTTTTGCGAGTTCCTCTGCAAGACCTGGCACCCCCGGAGGGCTCAGCTACTGGGGAGAGGGGTTGCTGCTTTTTCAGGTAGGCTGTAAGGTAAAGATTGAGAACCCTCCTTTGTGGTCCCGTATTGTCTCACCCAGAGTCAGATGCACAATATCCGTTCTAAGTAAGTAAGAGTTTCACTATCATTTTGAACCTCAGCACCTCTGGATGGAAAGGTGCAGGGCTGAAATGCTGGGCCTGTGGTAACCCTGATCTGTTGTCACAGTGTCTACCGGATGCACCAATGGTCTTCCTTTGAGAGGTCACCAACTTGAAGGTGACAAAGAGGGGAATGGCCATTCCTCCAGCCGCCACACTGTACCTGGACCAGGCACTGTCATAGACAATTAAAGTAGCAATCTCAGTAATAGCACTTGACCCACTTGTGGGTCTCTAGCATTTAGACAAGCCACATTTTGAATACCAGCCCCACCCCGCAAAATATACTCAACAGAGGCACATATAAAAACAGGGCTCTAGTTCACTGAGAAGCAAGGTAGTGTGCTCCTTCTGGAACCTGAGCTCCAAAGGATGGTGACTCCAGGGGGCCCCCACCTGTTCCAGGAAGAATGCTAAAGTGATGCCCACAGGCCAAAGCAGAACTTTCTGAAGACACTATCCACACTAAGGACAAGTGGACATGTGTATTGAAGGCCACAGCTCAGAAGCTGTGCATAACACTTAGTAATCCCCTTTTGAAATTGAATATTTTCAGTGGAATGAAGTCAACTGGGCTCCAAAGATACTAAATGAAAAATTCTAGAAATAAACATATTTTAAATTTGTGCCCTTCTAAGGAGAGTGAAGAAATCTCATGCTGTCCCATTCTGTCTTGCTCAGGACATGAATCATCCCTTCATCTGGAGTATCCACTCTATATAGACTACCCACCCATTACTCATTCAGTGGCCGTGTTGGTTACCCAATCTTCTATCCCAGCATCCACGGCATTGCATGTGTTCAAGTAAACATTACTTTACTTAGTAATGGCCCCGAAGTGCAAGAGTAGTGATGCTGGCAATTTGGATATGCCAAAGAAAAGCTATAAAGTGCTTCTTTTAACTGAAAAAGTAAAAGTACAAATAAATATTTGGGTAGGCATAGTCACATAATTTTTATCACAGCATGTTGTTTTAATTCTATTTTGTGAGCTATTAATCTGTTAGTATGTCTATAAAATAGACTTTATCAAAGGCACTATGGAAAAAAGTCTAGTGTATGTAGAGTTCAGCACCATCATTGTTTACAGGCAGCTCCTGGGAGCTGCGTGTGTGTCCCCCGCTGTAAGGAAGGACAGGGAGATCTTCTTTTTGCTCCTATACAACTCACCAGCAGACAGTTTTTTTAAAGTAGCTTTCAATTTCTATAAATGATGCCATTTTATAAAAGTAGGTTTTGTCAGAATAACGGACTGTGCACATGCATTTTGTTGTTGTTGTTAGGTTCCATCGAGTCGGTATCCAACTCATAGCGACCCTCTGTACAACAGGGGAAACACTATTGTCAGTGCTTCTCTGCTGTGCATAGGGTTTTCAATGGCAGATTGATTTTTCGGAGGGGGTTGCCAGGTCCTTCTCTCAAGCCTACAGCTTCTGGTGTTCCCAGGTGGTCTCCCATCCAGGTACTAACCAGGTCCCACCCTGCTTAGCTTCCGAGATCTGACAGGATCGGATGCCACAGGGCATGCATATTAGATGTTAAAAATTAATATACATTTGAGCAAAACTAAATCAGTTTTTCCAGTTAAGCCTTTTTATGTGCTGTAAAATTTATGTCAGAGCCATCTTGGCTACTGAGACCCATCTGCTGAAGGAAGTCCCATTAGAGTCTCAGAAAACCCTGGTTGACTTTCAAGAACTATTTTTTATTGTTCTTTTTCCATCAAGAATTATTTTTAAAGTTATTTTTAAAACCATGTCTCCCTTAGAAGGAGTTTGCAAAGATTTAAAAGTTTTAAATTTCACTGAAAACTTGAAATCTAGATATATAGATTCCATAGATTAGTTAGTGGATTTTTTATGGTAAGTTTGAGTTGAGCTGGAGTTTAGCTCAGTTGGTAGAGTGCTGCTCTGTGCTCTCTGAGGCCTGGGTTCGATCCCCAGCACTGCAAAAGAAGGAAGGGTGTACCAGACCACTCCCAGAACAATCTTGAAACAATCAGCCATCGAAAACCCTATGAAGATCTCTCTGAGTCAGATCTGTCTCTATGGCACCTAACAACAAGAAGTTCGAGTGAGTGTAGTTGCGCAGGACTATTGTATGGGTTCTCGTTATGGTAAGAGTGTCATGTAAGAGTCTGGAGTGCTTCAGTATCATTCCTTATGTTGCAAAGTAGCACCATTAATTAGAGAATGACATTCTTTTGCACTGAAATTCACTCAGCCTGTCCTGGTTGGGTTTACCCTAGTTTAAAGTAAATTGAATTTACCCAGAACCTACTAGATATCAACGACCTCCCTGCCTTCCCCTAATTTAGGGGCTTCAGAAATCTCGGGTCAAAAGCAATTTTGTGTGAAGCCTTAGAGCTGTCCTGGCAGGAAAGATTGTGGGTGCTGGGGAGCAGCTTGCTAATGGAGGGAAAATGCTGGTAGAACCAGAGAGCCCTGGTTTAAATCCTGGCTCTGGTACTGCCCGGTCGCTTTGATGCTGGGCAAGTTTGCTGCCTTCCAGAAACATTCCCAAATTCCCACAGAGTGGGACAGGGACATCTACTTCTAGGTTTGGTTCCATCCACCTCGGCACAGCTGTCCTGCTTTCTGTCCTTAAGTCCTTGTAGAACCATCACAGAACACAGTCACCCCTGTGTTCCATCTCCTGCCTTTCCCCCACGGTTGCCCTGTGTTGGTCCCCTGATCTGATTACAACCCAACTTCTCCAGAAGTGTTTATCCACCAGTATTTACAAGAGCCTTCTGGAGTTACAAAAACGCAGCTTGCATCCTACGAGAGCTTTTGCTCTAAGAAGTAAGTTGGACAAAGAAGAATAAAGACCGTACTAGACCCGAGATCTCCCAGCACCAGTGCCACTGAGGTCCCCGTTACTGTGTGGATGTCTGGGAGGGGCAGGGCTGGGCTTCAGCGACTCTGGGTCACTCCGTGCACCCCAGGGACCGGGCTGTCTGCCCAGGGACATCTTGCACTACAGACGGCTCTGGGGGAGCACAGAGCTGAGAGTGGCCCATTTTCTATTTTTACAAGATGATTATCACCGAGCCTTTGGCAGAGACTCACCACCAAAGTCAGGAGGTCTTTTGAATTCAGTAAGGAGAGCCCTTGTGCCTGTAAGTCAGCGGTCAGGGCTGTCTGGAGCAGGAAGTGGGAGTGAGGGTCATTGCTGGGGAAAGTGGAGACAAAAAGCCAGGCCTCCAGAGTGGGGTGTGGGGCCATGGGCCTGTACGCCTTCAGCTTTAGTTGTTCCTAAACTCTTCCTTTAAGTTTGCAAAGACTGAGCCTCGGGCTTTTCCTTCTGTATGGCGAATGTATAGGAAGTGACGTCAGAAAGTCTACGAACAAAGGAGCGTTCTGTGGCCACGTCAGAGTTTTTATAACAGGATACCATGCCACACAGCCTGAGGCCCAGCTTGGCACAGCCGCCTCCCCCGACAAACGCTGAAAGAGAGTCTCATACTGCTGCATTTCATGCTCTTTCCCAGTCCTGTTTTATTTTTAAAAGCAATTAGCTATTTGGTTTTCTTCGCAGTGGAGAAAAGGAAATTGAGGATTTAGGAGCTGGCCTTTCCCACTGTGTCTTACTGGTGAGGAAGTCTGCTTTCTCAGAGTTGGAATCCCAAGTGAGAAGAGACCTTCAGGGTACTGCCCTCACCCCTTCCTTGGTTGTCTGCAGGCCTTCAGCTGGAGCCCATCTGGTTATATGTCTGTGGCAGATCCATGCACTTACCAGGGCAGTGGGCACAGGTAGCCAGGAGCTTTACGGGAGAGCATCTCATGCGCCCATGTTGTTCTGCCTCTGTGAGGCCAGTGCTGCTTACGGATTCGCACCTTACAGATGGAGAAAATGAGGCCTAGAGAGGCTGGGTGACTCAGCCAGATTCCCAGGGCAGGTTAAGAATGAAGGAGGATTGTGGCCCCATCTGATTCTAGAGCTCCTACTGAAAAGCACCCCTGTGCCATGGGTCTTATTGTTGTTGTTAGATAGTGTCAAGTCAGTATCTGACTTATAGTGACCCTGCATATAACAGACAAAACACTATTGTCAGTGCTTCTCTGCTGTTCATAGGGTTTTCAATGGCGGATTGATTTTTGGGAGTGGGTTGCCAGGTCCATCTCCCACCATGGGTCTTAGCAATGCCGTAACTTCCATAGACAGAGTACGGTGCCTTGCATAACATCGGTTCTCAGAGTAGGGCCCTGTGGTGCAGAGGAGGAACGTGAGGCTCAGGTAGCGAGTTACCTGGCTGGCCTAGCTGGGACAGAACTGTGCAGCTCCCAGTCCTCCAACACCTCTGGTCTTACCCAGATTCCTTTGTGTCCCAGACAGTGCTTCCCTGGACAGTGACAGCTGTGATGCGGATCTTTCCCTGCAGAGCTACGAGTGGCTATGGGGCTCGGGCTTAGCCTGCTGAGGGATCTGACTACATCCACCCAGGGCAAGAGGCTGGAGCCCTCCATGAACCAGGGAGCCCCTCTGCCTGGTGCCGTGGCCCTCCGCCTGGGAGGCACCATCTCTCATTAGCACTGTCCAGGGCCCAGGCAGCAGGCAGTGCAGTACAGAATACTCCACCTAGGGCCCCCTGGGTTAAAAGGCTATGGTGGGGTGGCTGTTGGCTCTAGTGTTAACCTTGTTACAGGTGCTTGCCTCCCATCAATAGCTCCTGGCATTTACCCAGCTCAAGGCAGCTGGGGTACCCAGGGGCTTCTTGGAGTTCTGTCATGGGGGCTTGTGGCATTTGTGGTCACCGGGCCCCATGAGTTTGGGGAAGCCCCCACACACCAGGCATGGCATGTCGGGAACAGAGGCCCATACCTGAAGCATATGCAGCTTCACACCCTTTTCTGGCCACAGGCGGCAGCAGAGCTTCCTCGCTTGCACAGTCCTGTCCTGCCAACCCAGCTTTTTGTGGGGATCTAAAAGGAGAGGGGGTGAACCGATGACAAAGCACATCTTACCTTTTAATACCCAGACTACTTATAGACCTTTGTGGGGTGGCCTTGGAGCAACAGGGATGAGGAGAGAGTTTAAAGAAACGGGCAACAGGACTGACTATAAGAAAAGTGGAACCCCAGCTGCCCTGGACAGGAAAAGTGGTACATGGGCTTGGAAAGACTTGAAGGTCTCACTTCACCCTAGCATGACTTTCCATGAGGAGACAACGTGTCCTATAACCACAGATAAACACAGGGCCCTGGGGAAGGAAGCACAGAGGAAGCAGCACCAGAGAGGCCAAAGCCAGTGCCGGTGTAGGAGGCATGTCAGCCATTACTGGAAGCTCATGGACACGGCAGGGTTGGGATGCCTCTGTGTCTTCTAAACTTCTGCCTGGCTTTTACATTAAGGCATTTGGGGGAAGAATATTCTTTCCTGGAGAACAGAGATGGATTTTCTCAGTTTACATTTAATGTTATGTTCACAGACTGAGTCAGTCATGGCAGCCATGAGTATCTGACTTGTTAGGTGAAGCATACTTTCACTGAGTGAAACATAAATTCCAGAGAAGGGATGGGTGGATCTCTTTAAAAGTGAAAGTGGGTTGAAAGCAAGTCCCAAGATTGCTCTGAGTGGGAAAGTGGCAGGGCTAGAGACAACCCCCCTGGAGAGCCCAGGTCCCCCAAACTCATCCTGCCTCTCAGATGAGCTGTCCATGCTGTCTCTGAAGCCCCCAACTTGGGAACTCAAGGCCGAGTGACCTTAACGCCCTCCTGGGCCTAGGGTGACGCCCATGGCAGCCACAGGCATGGTCAGAGCAGGACAGGGCTGTCCCAGCTCCCACCAGCCCGTGAGGCAGCAGTATCCACCCCAACCTTGGCCTGCTGCACTCAGGCTCTTCCACACAGCCACAGCCCTGAACATAGGGACTTGACAAGGGGCAGGCAACTGGACCACTGGAGGAAGCTGACATTCACCACCAGGCAGCAGAACGAGCTCTGAGGTTGCCCCTGGCAGCCACCCTTGGGGACAGAGATTAGTCAGGAGCTTTGGTCTGGCCCCAGCGAGCGCACATGCTCTACCTCCCAGTTGCTGCTGTGCCCAGAGATTTTTCTGGCCTGTCAGATTCATGTGTGTTGTGATCTTCGTCCCCAGCCTCACCCCAGGTCTCCGTGCAGAGAAGTGGGAGAGAAGCCTACGGGGCAATGACATCAACCCCGGGAGGGACTCCGCTGGGCTGCTGGAGTGGGCTGCTCCACTACCTAAGTGCTGAGAGAGGTGGCCTCTAGTCAGGACACAGCCGCCCTGGCCTGGCAGCACTCGCTGGCCTGGGAGCCCAGCCTGCCAGGACAGTGGGGAAAGACTAGGGACGAACTCCCGGGCAAGAGGCAACCGCACATTAAAATGCCCTCTTCCCCCTTGGACTGCTTTTTCCATACCGTTGAGGTGAGATTTCTTTTCTAAACGCATCCTGTTGTCCCCTGAACATCACATCCCTGTGGGGGCCGCCGCTGGGGTAGACTGCAGTCCTGGCCCTCGGCATTTCTACAGTGCTGTGCCTTTGGCTGGGAGCTATTAATCGTTCACAGAGTTGAACCAGACCAGGAAAAGAACACTGTGATCTTTAGGGTGAAGGGCCCAAACAGATTCCTGACTGTGTTCCTGCTGGGCCCTTTTTTGTTAGTTTAAATTTTAGCAAAATCCATGTCTGTTTATGTCAAATTCTTCCTGAGCCTCTGGGAGTGTGATGTTAGCCGGGGCAGCAGGACCAGGCAGTCTGGGCCCTGGGAGTGGAGAGCAGGATTGAGCGAAAGTTAGGATGGGCGGAGGAAGACCTGCCAGCCATGGATGGGAGCCTTCCTTCCTTTGCTGCCTCTTGGTATTGATTTAAGTGTAAAAGGGCCAACCCGATTCACCTACAGTGTTGAAGTGGCTATGTGGTTCCTGAGCGACTTGGTGGTTCAGGCTGTGCTCTGTACTCCTGGGGAGGGGGCTCCGTACCTCCGAGCTGGGCCAGGGAGCAGGCGAGGGCAGGGCAGTGGCAGGGGAAGGAGGGTCCCAGCCCTGGCCCCACACCCCTGCAGCCCGTTCGTGCCCCTCTCTTCTCCCTTCCCCTGCTTTATTTCACCTCCGCTCCTGTCCGTTGTACATGCAGAGTTGTTTATCCATGTCTGTCCCCTTTGTGTGTTGCAGGACGTGAAAGTCTTTAGTGAAGATGGGACAAGCAAAGTGGTGGAGATTCTGTCGGACATGACGGCCAGGGACCTGTGCCAGTTGCTGGTTTACAAAAGTCACTGTGTGGATGACAACAGCTGGACTCTGGTGGAGCATCACCCACACCTGGGATTAGGTAGGCACCCCAGGGGAGGCGGCTGCAAGGCCTCAGGGTGCAGGCGGAATCTGGGGCTGCTCCACCCTTCTGGGTGGAGGGGCAGTTGATGTGTTTCCCTCCAGGATCCTTGAAGCTTTCTTTCTCTTAAATTCTGCATTTTCTCCCTCCCACCCGCTGTGGCTTTGAGAACCTTGCCTTCCCAAGCGTTCAGCTGCAGCCAGAAGGTCCCTTCAATCTGGTTCCCCACCTGGCTATCAGAACCATGTGTGGGGCTAGGCAGGGGGGTCCCCTGGGGAAAGCCAGCCACCCACCACCCTGAATTGCAGGGGCCACTCTGTAGAGAGCAGCGCATCCTGCTGATAGGAAGAGGGGAGCCATCTTTCCGGGGTGCAGCCCAGGGCAGGGAAGCCCACTGGGAATCAGCACATTGGAAAGCAGTTGTATCTGATCTTGGCACCTGCATGGCATCTCTGAGCTAATTCATGATGCCTTGAGGCAGCATGCTGTGTGTGCACACACCTGCATATTGTGCCTAGAGAGGCGTGTACACACCACTGTACTGTGCAAGAGAATATTTCATGTCATGGAATACTTGCCAATATGCAGTATTTCCAGAGCTGACAGAGGTAGGTTGTTTTGTTTGCTCAAGTAACCTATCTCAGATAAAGAAGCCTCTCAGACTTTTGTTTAAACTCTTAGTGAGTAAAATCACACACTGGGGGTATTTAAAACCAGATTTTTCTTTCAGTCAACAGCGATATTTCATCCATGTCTAAAAGGAAAAAAAAAAAGAGACATGGATTGCAAACTTCCCATAGTTCTAAATTCTTCTTATGAGTCTTTTTGAAAGATTAATAAATCTAATCTCAGTCTCTAAGTCTAGAATATTCATTTTCTAAGTCTAGAATATTTATTTAACTGAGAAGAATTTTTCCAACAAAAATATATAATTGGAGCTTCAATAATGTAAACTTGAGTTATTATTTTAAGTTACTATTTTCCAGTTCTCCCCAGACTTTTAGGTACCTAGCATGCTTTTGAAGTAAGCAGATAGTAGTATGTTTGCTGATCCTTTCCTTACTGATAGCCAGCCCATTTGCATAACAATAGACCCCTTTCCAATGTTATTAAGCAGTCTCTGTCCCATTCATTCCCCTACTCCACAGTGAGTTACTGTGGCATCACACTTTTTCCCATGGAGACAGATGACTGTCCTGTCAAGCTCCAATTTGGGACATCCATGAGTGGATTCTCCAGGGATCTAACAAGGCCATCAGAAGCATCTGTTGACAAATAACTTGGAAATTAAGCAGTAGTGAAAACCTGCAGGATGTGTGTGTGTGTGTGTGTGTGTGTGTGTGTGTGTGTGTGTGTGTGAAGTGAGTGTAATTGCAAGAATGATTCTGCATAGTTGCACCCAAATACAGTAAATACTGTTGAAAGCTGGTTCAAAAGTCTGAATACTCTTCATCTTAAAGGAGCCGAAGAAGGGACTTCTGCAAAGCTTTAATACATAAATGTAACTGTACACACTTAGATCATCTAGGAAATGGGTTCAGACACATAAAAATTTTAACATACAAGAGATGGTTCAAAAATTTCAATTCTTTTTTCCCCTAGCACTAAGGGTTGAACTCAAAGCCTCGTATATGTTAGGGAAGCACTCTGCCCCTGAGCTGAACCCCGGCCCCTTTTTTATTTTTCATTTTGAAACAGGGTCTTACTAATCTGCACAGGCTACATCTGGCCTCAAATTCCTCCTGCCTCAGCCTCCTGAGGCACTGGGATGACGGGCATGTGCCAGGTAGCCCAGCTTCATTCAGATATTTCCTATGATAGCCCTTGACTTCTAGGGCACTGTATAGTAGATGAGTAAATTACACCCTAAAAACTTGGAAAATAACTCAGGGAAGATCAGCTTCCTCTGAGGAAGTGGAACCAGCAGCATCTGCTCAGGGAGTTCTTAGCAACAGGACATTTCTGAGTTGTATCCTCTTTTCTTTGTCTTATTCAACCTGGGCTTAACATGCATTAAAGGGGACAACACTTTACAATTTAGTGAGAAAAGGAGGGAAAATTAAAAAGAGGAGAGCAAATGAAACGATTAAAAAGAAGCAGAAATGTTGGAATCCAAATTCAGGTCCTTTTTGACAAAAAGAAATTAATGAGCCTCACGCCACCAGAACTTAGGGATACTTGAAGTCCCCTCAAATATTCTTCCTCCCTTGTTTCTCCTGACACCAGCCCTCTCTCCTTGGGGACAGTGAATACACTTTCCTGTGGGCTGGGTTTTATAGAGGATTGAATGAGTTTTTAAGAATCACCAAGGCACACCATGCTGAGAGGTCAGCACCCCTGGGACATCCTCCGTTTTTAGATTCTCCTCCCCTCTGACTTCTCTGCATGTGCTTGTTTTATGACCCAAGTCTGTCATTTATTTATTTTTTTAAGTTGCTATTTATGGAGAAATCTCATTTCTGCCATGACTGGGCAGCGTTTGACTATCAAGACTCCCTGGGGGAAGATGCAGGGCTGTGGGGACCCTTTCAGAGAGTCCCATAGTGATCTAACCATTAACATGGCCGCCTCATTCCCCAGGATGTGAGGGCCATGGCCTCATGGAGATTCTTTGTGGCACATGATGCTCTAGGGCGTGCTCCTGAGTCCTTTGGAGGCACACAGAGTCAGATATCACCTGTGCTCAGGGCAGAGCCGTCTGCCCCACTGCCCAGCCATTGCTGTCTCTGTGTAGGAAGTGATTGCTTTCTTCTCATATGGGCATGGGCACAAGGGTCGGGTTGCTTGCACCAAAGGGAGGCAATGCTTACAGACCTGTTAGATCCTAGGGCAGATTGTAAACCAAACCTCAGGGAAGTGAAGGCACATGGCATCTCATCCTCACTGTTTAAAGTCTATGTGTGGCCTCAGAAACCAAGGATTTCCAAGCACAGTTACTGTAGTGATGTTGTTGTTGTTGGTGTTAGGTGCCCTCGAGTCGGTATCCGACTCATAGCGACCCTCATAGGGTTTTCAATGGCTTGACTGTTTCGGGATTGCCTTGGGAGTGGATTGCCAGGTCCTTCTCCCATTTTTATGGTGCCGGGAATTGAACTCGGGACCTTAGAGACTGCAGTGCAGCGCTCTACCAACTGAGCTAAATCCCAGCCCCGTAGTGATGTTAGCCCGTAAAATATTAGATCCTTAACCATTTTTACAGTTACATTTTTCCTAAGCCCAGAAAGGAACAAAGGCTTTGGGAATGGTAGGGGCAGCTACTCAGGTTGTCCTTACGTGGCGGCTTCCTTTTCACTGGAGAGAAGTCACGGGGCTCTTCTCTGGCATGCTGGTCATCTACCCAACTACAGGAGAAGCAGCAACAATGCCACCCCGCCTTGCTCTGCGGGGACCCAGCTTTGGTGCTGACAGTTGGTCCTGCCCTCTCTGCACTGCACTTGTGAGTAAGCAGAAGGGACCCCTGTGAGCCAGGAGCCTGTGGCCTTTCACAGTCCCTGGTGCAGCTCTGGGCACTTAGGAGAGTTCACAGTCCATGCCATGGCCGGCACAGTCCCTAGTCATGGGTGCTATTAGGTGAGCGTGTTCTGGGCCTGCTGATTCCCAGGACTCTGCTCCTGTCTGCTTGCCCCACCCCTTTGAACGTGCTCTTCTAGCTAGCATTTTCCACAAGTCCTGCCTGCTAGGACACTCAGCCTTAGTGTCTGGGAATAGATCAGCCAGCCATGGAAGCACTGTTCCCAACCAGGCCTCTCAGCCGCCCAGGATGAGTCCAGCTCGTGGTGGCGACAGGTACCCAACCTGTCTCATATCTTTTGGATTTTGTTTGTAAGCAAAATCCCAGGTTAAGTCGATGGTCACGCTGAACATAGTTGCCCTTGTTCCTTTTCTGGGAAGGCAGGCAGGCTGTGTCCTGGCTCACGTGGCACCAGCATTAGCGGAACTCCTTCCCAGACAGGCACGTGGAGACTGTTCCGGGTTGGCTAGTGGGACCAGGTCTGGCCTTGTCTGAGGTTCTGTGGGGTTCTTGGCAGCCATGGGAGCAGAATAGGATCCCTTCCCCTCACAAATTCTGGTTTTAAACACAAGGAGCCCTGTCCTTGTAATGTCAAAGCCTAGGCTGAGGTCAAATCCAGCCGGGGGCCAGCGTTACCCACGCAGGCACTTATTTCTGTCTCCCAAATTTGAGATCATTTTGACCTGGAAATGCTTTTTGCCTGAACATTGCCCCATCCTTCTGAGATGAGACTTTTCTAGAGACTGAGTTCTGGCAGCATAAAAGGAGGTAGGAGCTTAGAACGACAGAACTGCCCTGTGGCCACGCCCTAGCACCTTCATGTGGACCAGGTCAGCATCAGATCGCACACCGTCCTTGCTGTAGCTTTGCTCCCATCCTCCCATTATTTAATGTGATTAGTTTTCCATTGCCCCCTCTCCCTCATCTTTACGGACATTGAGGGGATCTATGGAGGAGCCGTGCCCTCTGTCAGACAGCAGAAAGGCACAGCTTCTTGTTGAGGGGTAGGCTGGGATCTGTGTGTTCCACATGGAAGCAGAGTGTTCAAACCATGAAAGGAGTAACCACCCTTTCCAGAATGATAATGGTGCTTAAATGAAATGCTCTGGTGTGTGTGTGTGTGTGTACACGCACGCGTGTGCTACACAATAAATGAGCTGTAGATAGTGTTTTCTTCTTTGCCTTCAAGAGTAATCCAGTTGATGCAAATCTTCCATGGTGTGGCTGGTGGGGGCTTGGGTGTGAAAGCTGAGTGTGTTGGCCCATCCTGTCCACTTGCAGTGTCTCGTGTCCTTTCTCCCACGCTGGCCCCAAGGCAGGTTGAGGCAACCACGTACCACAGAATCCATGGCTACCATGGCCTTCCTACCATCGTATCCTCTCCTTCCGCCCACCCTGCCATTTACAAGCCCTCCTTCTGTAGCACCACCTTGCTCTCCTTTGTCCTTGCTATTTCCCCAGTTGTTGTTGCTTCTGTACAATGGTTGAAATTTCTCAACATAATGGCAAAATCGTTAGACTCCTTAATGTTTTGTTGATGCCAGATGAAAAGGAAATATATGGAAGTCTTGACCTGATTTCTGCATTTTATTGTATTTTCAAACCTCTTAGGCTTTGGGTACCACATGAAAGAGAAATTTCAAGTTTAGTTTAGTTCCAGACCTCATCTCCATTCATAGGGTTTCAAGAACAGGAAGTCAGTCAGATCTTGTAACTGGTTATAAAACTGCCTTGAATTTTCTGCCAGTCTTGTCTCATACATGACGCCTCCCCTCCCGCTCCCTGCAGAAAGGTGCTTGGAAGACCATGAGCTGGTGGTCCAGGTGGAGGGCACCATGGCAAGTGAGAGTAAATTCTTGTTCAGGAAGAATTATGCCAAGTATGAGTTCTTTAAGAATCCAATGGTGAGTGAGTCTTGTCTTTTCAAGTTTGGGTTTGGGACTCTTGAAAAATCTTAAAGTTTGTACTTGGGTTTAACAGAATGAGATTGTGAAATAACTAGCAGATATTCATGGGGTGGTATATGGGTTTGAGAATGAGTTGCTGTTTAATGAAGCAGTCCTGACTCAAAACCCAGTCTCTGGCACTTAACTGGAAGTCGTCATGACTGGCTGAAGGTAGCATCTCCTTCCTCACACCATAACAACAGAAAAGGTCTTAGTCTCTAAGTTAAGGGAGAAGCAAAAGCCTAGGCATCTTCAGTTACTTTGAAAGTTCACAGTTAAATTGAAACACATTGATAGACTACTCAACAAAAGAAATAGTTATTATTTTCTGCAAGTAGACAATATCATCTTGAGATTTTACCTGGAAGCATATAATGGGCATGCTAAGGTCACCTCCTTGGTTTTCTTTCCTTTTCTGTTTTGGGGAGGTGCTTGTCCTGTGCCACGTCCCAGTGTGAACTGCATCACTTCTGTCACATTTGCTCTTAGCTGAGGCATGTGACAGAGTGATGTTGACTTGAGGAAAGCCTGGGGTCCACTTCTCACTCAGAAAATTAAACTGTTGCTCTATTGAAAAGAAATAAATTTGGTGACTTTTCTGAGTAGTGGAGCAGAGGAGTCCTTTTCACACAAATGCTCAATGCATAGCTCAGGAACTCTTTATCTCCTACCATGGATCCCTGGATCATGCATCCCCGGATCATAACCCTGGCAGCTCTCTGGCCACGGTGTGCACATTGAGACATCCATCCCATATTAAAGATTGTGGATATTCCAAAGTGGATCTACACCAGGAGACACACGTTCCATATTAAGATGGTGGATATTCCAAAGTGGATCTACACCATGAGACACACATTCCATATTAAAGATGGTGGATATTCCAAAGTGGATCTACACCATGAGACACACATTCCATATTAAAGATGGTGGATATTCCAAAATGGATCTACAATGTAAAGAAAGTGAGTACAGCCTTCTGATCCGGTGTGTGATAAGAGAATAAAAAGGACAGTCATTTAAAATACAAATGCACATAATCATACCTGCAGGAATGTTTTTCATACTGACAGACCTGAACATGTGCTTTTCCCTGACTTTGGAACTAGATTCTAACATATTTGTTTTTCCCTGTTTCCTTAGAACTTCTTCCCAGAACAAATGGTGACTTGGTGCCAACAATCCAATGGCAGTCAGAGCCAGCTTTTGCAGGTATGGAGCAAAATTGCAGTTTCTGCTCAAATAGTTTCTAGATAAGAATCCTCTTAGAATTGTTAATGGTAGCTTTTAAAAACTTTAAGAGGTTATGACCTTGATCACATATTAACCTTGGCTGCTGATAGAGTTTAGAGCAACTAGAAAATAAATGTGTACTCGGGAAATCTGTGTGCAGCCCGACTCCTTCAAAGCAAAACAAGTGCTTTTGCACAGGATAAACTTGCTCTGCCTTAGAAGCAACCCAACTGATGGGCAAGATGGAGAAGCCTGGGTCTCACACGGAGCCTGGGTCCCCAGGACAGACCATTGCCCAACTGCTTAGAAATATCTACAGAAATACTGAATGTACTTCATACTGAAAATGATTGAGTTACCACTGAGTCCTTTTAAAAGAATGTATTGTTCATTTAGATTAAGGAAACCTGTTTTAATTGTCCTTCTGCTTTCTCAAATCTATCCTGAGAAAACCAGGTCCTTCCTCTCACCCTTCAGGGGATGGGTCTACCAGAGCCTCTGGGCTTAGTGCTAACCCACATCCTCTTAGGGTGTCAGGAATGGGAATTAGTGCCACCCCTCTAAACATGTGTCTGTGTGCAATATGCCAAACAAGAGAATAAACCATTCTCTAACGCAAGCAATGCCCACGTGGCGACACTTATACGGGAAAGGACTACAATTCTGTTCCTACAAACCCTTCCCCACAGGCTCTTCTTTTGCTTTGTTGATTCCCAGGCTTCTTACTAGCATCTAAAAGATAAGAGCCTGAGAGTTCATTTCTGGTGGATTCCCAGAAACTTTCTGACTATAGCGTCCATCTGTTGTGGCAACAGAGGTCAACACTCAATTACCACCATCCACACATGCACACAGGGTGCATAGTCCAAAATTCAAGTTGCTGTGAAATTCCCTTGACTTTGAGGGGATTGTGTGCTGTGTAATGGCATGCAGTTGTCTCTTGAGATGCTAGAAGGACCTATCTACATTTCCCTTGTCTCTGTCTGGCTTGACCATACCACCTGTGTGAGGGAGCTTGATCTGCTTCCCACTCCTCTCCAGGGAAGAGGACCAGACAATATCACCTCCCTAACTTCACTTCTGACCTAGCTCTAAGAATCTCTTTCCCATAAAAGTGTAGGGGTTTTTTTGTTGTTTTGTTTCATTTTTGTTTTGTTTTGTTTTTTATTGTATTTTAAAAGCTTTTACAATTAAGGGTACTTGTAAGAGGAGTTACCTGGGAGCAGGGTGTTCTGGGCACTTCTCTGCAGGTAGAGCTCTTTTGCGTACCTCTGTCTGCTAGAAGGTGCAGAGGTAAGAGTGTCAGTGAGGTGCTTGTTCTCAATCCACAGTGTCCCTAATCAGTTGCTCTTGGTACTTGGAATTGCCCTAATCCTGTTAATCAGATTAGGTATTTCTTGGATATTTTGAAAAAGGAGCAGAATCCTTAAATGTTCTGTCTTGTAATGAAATTTATATTATCCTTTCCCCATTGTTAGGTCCATTTGTTTGTCTGCATTTCAATACTAATTATGCTCTATGCTATGCCAATTTAGGTGGGATTTTAGGATTTTTGAAATGAGAAAATTGTTAATTTGATCAGAGTATTTTAATAACTTAGAAAAGATCGGCTGTGTATAACATCCACTTTGTATGAACATTGTCATATTTTTAACGTTTGCTCTTCCATAGAATTTTCTGAACTCCAGCAGCTGTCCTGAAATTCAAGGGTTTTTGCATGTGAAGGAGCTGGGGAGAAAGTCTTGGAAGAAGCTGTACGTGTGTTTGCGCAGATCAGGCCTTTATTGCTCCACAAAGGGAACTTCGAAGGTGAGTTTAAAATCCACCACCAGTTCTACCTGTGTCCCTTTTACCCCAGCTCAGAGTGAATGTGGGCTTCATTTTAAAATGCCCCTGAACCACCTCCAAGCTCATGATGTCTTATTTATGGGGTAAATGCATAATTGCTCAGCTCAGAGTTATCAGTCAACTGGTCTACCTCAGGAGCCCTAGAAGACGTAGGCTGCATCACTCCTGCACCCACAGGCTGCATGGTCCTGACTCCACTGTGGATGGGGCTCAGGCCCTCCTGGCTGCCTCAGTCACTGTAGGGACTGGCATGGGATCCAGGCAGACCATAGCATAGTCTCTAGATTATTCCACCCTGATGCCAATCTAGCACACACTACTGTAGGCATTCTCTGCGGTCCTTTGCAATATTGTGTGGATGCCCAGGGGCAAAAGGGGGTGGGAGACACAGAGTAACTACAGGCCTCAAAATGAGCTGGTGACATTGTAGATGTGGCCCTGTGTCTCCTGTGGGCTCTTTGCACCCTTGGACCTACTGTTTCCTTGTGAGCTTAGCCAAGCATTTGCCTTTGCAGAGTTGTGGTCTCTTCTGCACTTGCCAGGAGGGCAGGGGAGCTGTTGGGCCCCACACTGGGGGTGCCGAGCACCAGGCCCACCTAGTGCAGCTCTGGGAAGTCAGTGCCTACTGGATGTACAAGCCAGAGAAAAAGCATGTCAGTTTCAGAGAGGGGCTCTGACCTGCCCCAGGGCAGGCAAGGGGACCTTCCTGATGTCCCCATTCGGCTTAGGGTATACTCACCATCCCCAAACATGCTCAAGCCAGGAATGCCTTGTGGTCTAGACCAGGAAACAGAACTTGGCTGTAGAGCTCAGGAGAAGGACAGAGCAGCTGTCAGTGGGGAGACTAAAGGCACCATTGAGCCCTGAGCGTACAGCATGTCAGGCTCAGTGGCCCTACACGTGGATGTGCTCTAAACTTTGACCTTGAGGCTACAGACTTTCTCCTGGTTTTTCTTTGAATATTTGCTCTTGGGGCTTTGATTTGACAGAAGTCAAATATATTCCAGCAGTGCTGTGTCCAAGAACATGAGGGGTGGGGTTTTTAGGTAAAAGCTAAGTAGATTAGGTTTTCTTGTAGCACTATTTCATCCTATGGCTGAGGCCTCTGAAATGTTGGTGAGACAGTGCATTTGAGCATGCTCAGGCTGCCCTGTGTTTATGGATCCTCAAGAGCACAGGCTTTTTGCTGTGCTCAAGACCTGCTTGCCACACTCAAACCTGGCCGCTGTTCTTGCAGGAGCCCAGACACCTGCAGCTGCTGGCCGACCTGGAGGACAGCAACATCTTCTCCCTGATCTCTGGAAAGAAGCAGTACAGCGCCCCCACAGACCATGGGCTGTGCATCAAGGTACTCTGCACAAGACCATCCACAGGCCACTGGGAATGAAGGCAGGAGATGCCTCCTCTGCCCAGTGCTTGGTGGTTGCTCCACCCTGTTTCACACTAGACTTCCTTATTTCTGTGAACACAGCATGGTGGCCCTACAGTAGCTCAGAGGCTCAAGGAAAAACAGACACCTGACGGATAATGCCAGGCACTGGACAGCATCCAGAGCTAGGCTGTGGCTTTTGCCTCATGATAGTTGTGGGAGGAGGGGGAGGCTGGTTAGGGGAGGAGACCCTTAGCCGGTCACCTGATCCCTTCCAGGTGCTAAATGAGCTGGCAGCTTCTGTGTGGGCTTCAGATCATGAGGATATTTGGTGAGGAAATCCACAGCACTGCCCGCCCTCTGTGTGTGTTTAAGGATGTGGAGGCATAGTACATATGTGTGCACATGTGAACACATGGGCATACTGTGTACATGTCACTCGCACATGCACATACACACACGTAGACACACAAATGGATGCACTTACACATGCATGCACACATAGCTACATAGGCATGTACATAATCACGTACACATACACCTGCATCCATATACCAGCGCACATGTGTGTGTACATATGCACACAGCCAGGGTCGGCCCATGTTCCCCCCCAGTGAAGTTGTGGCAATGTTGATGATAAATAATAGTGGCAGGTGATATTTACTGGATACTTTCTGTGTGTGAGATATTCTCATGGTTTTGTATCCATTATCTTCTTTAGCCTTCAAGGATACTTATGAGGTAAAAATGAAATCATCCTTCCTTCCCCCATCAGGTAGCCAGTAAGTAATTGTGCTCAGTGCTCACCCTGGTGGGCTACCTTCTAAGCCAGAGCTCCATCCCCATCCTGAAGAGAGCCGGCTTGGGCTACAGCAGAGAAAAAAATTCCATTCTAAACTATCATCTTATACTTACCCTTAAAGGCTCTTTTTCTTGCAAATGCACCATTGACCCTATGCACAATTTTGATTTCAGTGCTCACAGTTATGCGTGGTCAACTAGGGTCTGAAAATACTAGATGGAAAATTCTGGAAAGAAACAGTTCATTAGTTTTAAATTGCACATCAGTCTAAGTAGTATGAAGAAATCTCACTCTCTCCTGCCCCATGCTGCCCAGGTCATGAATCATCCCTTTTCCCAGCATATCCACACTATATATGCTACCCACCTGTTAGTCATGTAGTGGCCATCTCTGTCATTAGGTTGACCATTGCAGTATCATAATCCTTATATTCAATTAATGCTTATTTTACTTAAGTAATGACCCATCCTACAAGTAGTGAGGCTGCCAGATTTGACAAAAAGAAGCCATGAAGTGCTTCCCTTAAGTGAAAAAATAAAAGCTCTAGATCTACTAAGGAAAAAATTCATATGCCAAGGTTGCTGAGGTCTCTGGTAGGAATGAATCTTCTGTCCATGAAATTGTGAAAAATGAAAAAACTGTGCTTAGTTTTGTTGTCCTGCCTCCAACTGCACCATGTGGGGCCACGGGATGTGACAAGCACTTAGTTCTAGGTCTGGGTACCATCTGTGGTTTCAGGCATCCACTGGGGATCCTGGAACACGCTCCACAAGGTTGAGGGGAGACTGTTGTAATAGGAATCCACAAAGCAGCCTCGGCAAGGGCTAGAGGTGGAGCCAGGCACCGGCATCTCTCCTTCCTCACCAGCCCAAGCCGGCCGTGCTCCTCTGTGGACCAGCCGTGTCTGCTTCTCCCTAATTCCAGCTGGGTACAGGGCGGCCCCTTTCCCTGCCAGAGGCCCAGGTGCTCCCCTAGCACTGCTTCTTGAGTTGGGACAGGGGCTTCCTTGGAAGTGCAGATCGGGGCACCCCTATGACAGTCTCATCCTTCATCACATGTGCCTTCTCCATGGCTGTAGGAGCTGGCACAGGCCTCACCTGCCTTGGGCCATTTGCTTCTCCCTTGGTCCCCCTGTGAGGTGACCCTGGTCTCACCCTCTGGCATTCCACTTGTCATCCTTGGAGCCACAGTCCCCAACCCCCTCATAGCCTTCCTCTTACAGCTAACCCTGCAGAGGCCCTGTGCCCAGCTACTCTCTCGGGCCCCTCAAGCAGTGACTTTGAAGATCTTCAGAGGCAGGGAGTCCTCATGGACCCTAGTGTCTCCTGCACAGCACTGGACACTGCTTCCTCTTTGTTCTGTTGCCCTTACCATGTCATGACCTGGTGATGGTTTATTTTGCTATCTGGCTCCTCTGAAATTCCCAGTTAGGGGAGGGCACAGTCTTCAGCAGAATAGTAAGTAACTGCAGCCAGCCCAGGGCTCAGCCAGGATTTGTCCTTAGTACGCATGTGGGCGGACGAACTGTACCAGCTGTGTGTGTCCCCAGCTGTGCTCCCTGTGTGTGTGACATCCAGCTGATGGCCTCTTGTTCCAGTGCCATGCAGCCCTACCTTGACACAGATGCATTGCCCATTCACTATGTTGTCCTAATTGGGTTTTCTTTTACCCCCTCTAGCCAAACAAAGTGAGAAATGAAACTAAAGAGCTGAGACTGCTCTGTGCTGAAGATGAGCAAAGCCGGGCCTGCTGGATGACAGCATTCAGACTCCTCAAGGTACCTGATAGCTTGTGGAGTGCCCTGGACTTAAGTCAGGGAAAGGGGGCAACCAGACTTGGGTCCATTCTGGCACAACGATGCCCATGATCTTTCACTGATGTCAGTTGCACTAATATCACTAGGAGGCCTCCCTCCATTAACAGGATTTATACCCAAATGACTTACCATTCAAGATATAATAAAAAATAACAACATTATTTTACCAACAATTATATCCCTAATAGCACTTTTAAATCTTTATTTCTACATACGACTAATTTATACAACATCCATAACAATATTCCCCTCAATTAATAACCAAAAACTATCATGACAACACTACAACAAAAAGCACAACTCTTTATTACCATTTCTCTATATTATATCTACTATCACCATTCCACTTGCCCCCTTTCTATCCATAATAGATTAGAGACTTAGGTTATTCCAGACCAAGAGCCTTCAAAGCTCTAAATATTCTGTTTAGCAAGTGTAGTTACACATCCTTCTACATAAGATCTCAGGAGCTTCTAACAGAGGACTTAAGACTGAGGTTAGAGCCAGGCTTTCTAATCTCAGCACTGTTGACTTCTCAGGGGTGGGGGGAAGGCATAATTCTTTGTCAGGGAGAAGAAGGAATTGGGCATTGTAAGACATTTAGAAGCACCCCCAACCAGGTGAGACAACCAAAAATGCTTCTGGACGTTGTCACATGGCCCCTGGGGGCCAACGAGTGAAGAATTGCTCCTGGTTTGCAATGCTGAGTTATAAGAAATAGTGAATGTATTGGTCTGTTTTTTGTTACTGTAATATAATACCTGAGGAAGGCTAATGTTACAAAAAGAAGAAGTTTATGTAGCTCACAGTTCTGGAGGTTCAAGAGCATGGTTCAAGGCCATTATCTCAGCTCAGGTGAGGGTGCTCTTTACTGTGTCACATCATGGCAGATGGCAATGTCAGCAGTACATGTGGCAGGAAAAAAATCCTTTCTCCCAGCAGAAAGCCAGGGAGTTTTTCAAGTGCACTGTCCCAATGATTTAAGGACCTCCTGCTAGGCTTCACCTCTTAAAGGTTCCTCTACCCCTCATTAGCACCACCTGAGAACCAAACTTGCCACACATGAGCCTTTGGGGAACAAGGTACACCAAGACCATCACAGCAGGTGAGGAGGGTTAGTTATTCCCATGACTGAATAGACTCTCAGCTTCCCAAACAGCCAAGCCCATGAGAGAAATGTGGTAAATTATAGGGCTTACCACACCTCGTGCCTCTTGACTAGACGTTCTAAAAGAATTCATGACATGGAACCTCACATGCATTAATGCCCTGACAGCAATGTCACAGTCATTGCCCAGGCAATTCTGTACCACTTTTTACGGTCGTCACATTGCAGGCAGTACAGGCGAGTTGAGCACATTTCCCTTTCATTTCTGGCCCATCATCCTTTCCCACACTCACAGTATATCCCATGTGTCTAGAATTACGTAGTCTGTAAAGTCCACATAAGTTGCCTGTTAGTTAACCAAGATGAAGCTGGCTAACATCCCAGGGTCTCTGGAGGAGATACGTGTTTGGCCAGCTGTGGCTGTTGGAGGCAATGGTCTAGGGACAGCTTCATGAAAACTCCCAGCCTTCTGTGAGCTCCAGTGTCCGTTCAGCTGGCCCAGAAGCTCAGGGTGAAGTCATCAAGGAAGGGATTAGCAGATCTAGGCTTCGCCTCACACCTCCCTCGAAAGCTGCAGAGCACAAGGTCCCCAGAAAGGCTTTCCACAGCCTTTGTTCAGTTTCTCTCTACTGATAACATAAAAAAAGGATTAAAATCAACATTTGACTAATTCACCACAGAAGAGGAGATGTTCCTCTGGTTTCTAAGCCAGTTTTAAATCTGTCAGCAGTGGGGAGCTGGTCCGGTAAGTGACAGGGCGTGGGTCATGAGAGGAGCCTTCCACTGCTGCTGAAAGAACAGGATTGGTCTCTGTGCTGTATGGTGGAAAACTATGAGCAATGAAAAAGCAAAGTGCAGAACAGCCTGGGGAGTATTGCGTTTTGTGGGAGAAGGAAGGAAACACGGAAGGAAAATTTGCCTTTGCTGTGATACATGTGAACAGCCAGCAGTGGGTAAGGCTGTGGGAGAGAGGAAAAGTCACTGAGGGAGCAGTGGGCAGTGGTGCAGACGCAGGAAGAGGCCAGAGAGACATTTCTGGTTTTGTAGATGTTTGCTTTGTTTAAATCTGCAAATGAACAATTTATTTTTTAAAAAGGCAAAAGAGATAGAAAAGCAGTCAGATGCTGTATGCAGCTTTAAGACATTATAAAAAGATAATCATATTAAAGCCAAAGATAGAGAAAGGGAAACATAGTATATATTATACTCCCAAACTTACATATTTATACGTGCTGGGTATTTCTTACGTGAAATGCTTAGGACCAGACATATTGGGAATTGAGGATATTTTTGTAACTTGGGTATATTTGCTTACGCATAATGAGATATCTTTGGAATGTCTGTATATGAAATTCAGTCTTGTTTTAGTTACATCTTCTACATGTAGCCTAAAGGTGATTTATACAATTTTGGCATGCCCGTGTTTTAACTATGACCTATCACATGAGGTTAAGTGTGGAATTTTCTGCCTGTGATGCCACATTGGTGCTCAGAAGTTCAGATCTGAGAACATTTGGGGTGTCATATTTTCAGATCAGGGATGGTCAGTCTGTGCGTGTGCATGCACATGTACAGGTTTGGGAGGCTCTTGGTGCCACCCTCGAGTTCACTAATTTGCTAGAGGAACTCAGAACTCTGCACAGTTGTTTTATTCATGGTAAAGTTGATTGTGGTGCACGTATAAAAGTTAGAGTTGGTGCTGGCCATAAGGGGCGTGAGAAGGGCCTGAGAGAGTTCCAGGTGGGCCATGCCAGCCTCCTCTACTGAGGAGTCTGGTGCACAGTGCCTGCTTCTCCCCACAAAGAGGTATGCCAGCTCACCCAGAGAGCATTCCAGCCAGGAAAGCTCACCTCCGTCTCAGTGTCAACAGCAGTGTTGTGTTTTGTTTTTGTTTGTTTTCTGGTTTGAGTGGGGACAGGGTCTTGCTGTGTTAGCACAGGTTGGCCTGGAACTCACTGTGTAGACCAAGCTGGCCTCCAACTTGTGTCAGTCCTCCTGCCTTAGCCTCCCAAGGGCTGGGATTACACTATGGAGCCTGTGATGGATTTGTAGGCATTTTTCCTATTGTCTCAGTACAGAATACTTGACTTCTTTTTAATGGTGCCAATCTCTTACTGCAGCTCCTTCATAAACAACTTTAAATGTATTCCCTTTCTGGCCACACTGCATGTTTTTCAAATCCTGTTCTGTTTTTTGCTCCCTATTCTCAATATAAATCTGGCTAAACGCAGCCAGCAATAACCATGCCACAGTCTGAATGCTATGCAGTCTTTAAATTTCCTCTGTCAAATTTATAAGTCCATTACTTTTAAATTCAGTCTCACTCCAAATATTGAGATATGAACAAAATATAGACAAATTCTTTGCCACAGCGTAACAGAAATGGCCTCTAGTCCAACTCCCAGTAGAGTTCTTATTCTGTCTGAAACCTCATGAGCCCAGCCTGTACTACCTGCATTCCTGGTGACATTATGGTCTTTTCAGCTCTGACCTGACTCACCTATTAAGCTTTGCTTACAACATTCTAGTGCTTCTCTAGACCATATCTCCAGACTTTTCCAAGTTCTTCCCACAAACCAGTTCCACCCCATTTTTGGTACCAGTTTTTTGTACTAGTTATTTTTGTAGCCACTCTGATAGAATGCCTGACATAAACAACTTAAAAGAAGGAAAGATTTATCTTGGTTCATAGTTTCAGAGTTGTAAGTCTCTTGTGGAAGGGACGATATGGCAGAGCACAGAAGTT
Organism: Pedetes capensis; assembly: GCA_007922755.1. Taxonomy (NCBI): domain Eukaryota; kingdom Metazoa; phylum Chordata; class Mammalia; order Rodentia; family Pedetidae; genus Pedetes; species Pedetes capensis. The sequence goes on along the minus strand of VMDO01000553.1, from coordinate 49,563 downwards.
CACATCATGGTGTCCAGGAAGTAGAGAAAAAGGAGGTACAGGAAGGGGCCAAAGGCAAGATACAACCTCAAAGGGTATGGCCTCAGTAACCTACTTCCTCCAATTAGGCCCCACCTTCTACATTTCACCACCTCCCAATAATGCTGTCACATTATGAGTCCATCAAGAGATTAATCCATTCATTAGGTCAAAGCCTTCATTTCATGCTCTAATTGTCTCTAGAAATGCTATCACAGGCACCCCTAGAGGTGTGCTTTTGTAATCTAGGTGTTTCCTAATCTTATCAATTAATCGTCACAATACCTATGCACATACACATGCAAATATGTGAATAAGTTAAAGTGTATTATTAGGTGCTCAAATGTTTAGAATATATATGTCTTCCTGGTATATCGGTCCTATGTCATTATAAAACATACATCATTATCTCTAATAATGTGTAATGCTTCTTACTTTAATTTTTCTTGGAAGGGGCAAAGTCTCACTGTGTGGTCCAGGTTGGTCTCAAACTTGTGGTCCTCCTGCCTCAGCCTTCTGAGTGCTGGGATTTCAGGGATGTGCCACCATACCCAGCCTTAAAGTTTAATTTGTCTAGTATTAGTATAGCTATCTCAGCTTGTTTTGATTAGTGTTTTCACATTTTCTTTCACCCTCTTTTTTCTACTTTCCCTGATCCTTATGTTTGCAGAATATCACCTGTAAACATTACGTTTTTTTAAAACTTGGATAAACTATCTTTTAATTGGAGTACTTATTGTGATTTAATTTAAAAATTTCATGTGATAGTTAGTATTTGTCTTTAAACCTGTGTTTACTAGTTAGTTTGTTTTTTTAACATGTCCTTACTTGTCTGTGTTCCTTTTTCTCTTGCTTGGATTTATCACATATTTTTACTTTCCATCTGTAAACCCATTTCTTGTGAATTCATTTACTGTTTTTGAGTAGTTATTGTACACATCATAACATGTGTCTTTAACTTGTTAAAATCTCACATAACCTAGTCCTTTTGCCACTTTCAGGCTAGCATAAGGATTCATTCCATTTCCCCATCACTCACTTTGAAGTGTTCTTGCTATGAATATTAATTCTCTATAAATTTGAAACACTTTAAGATTTATTGCTGTTGTTGTTTTATATACTCAAATTTTATTTTAATCACCTACATATGACACTTGAATTTTTCCTGAATTTGCATTTTTCTCTATAGGACTAGAAGAACTCACCTTATTGATTCTTTTAATGTGGGTCTAAGAAATATTCTCAATTTTTTGTTTCACATACATTAGTGAAGGGCCTTCTTGCTGGGTATAGCAATTAATATCTTCTGTATTCTCACTATTCCATTGTCTTCTGAGTCTCATTCTTTATATGAAAATGTCAGCTGTCTATCCTCTAGTACCTCTGTGAAACTAATGTATGTTTTTTCCTAGCTGTTTTTGATATTTTCTCTTTAGCTGCATTATTTGACTGTATCTCAGTTTAAATTTATTTGTATTCCTCCTTAAATCTTTGGCTTGATATTTTTTGTTTTTTGGGTTTTTTGTTTTGTTTTTGTCGGTTATGGAAAATTCTTGACCATCCACCACTTGAAATACTTCTGACCTATTCTCATTCTTCCCTCATGGGAGTATAGTGATACTTATGTCAGACAGTATTGTCATGTTCTGCATATTTATGTTTTAGAAATGAGTGCATACCTTAAGACCTAGCACTGAAATGGAGCTTGTATCCCATGAAGGGAGGGTCAAGAGGAGACACAACCCACTTCCTCTTCCTGGCCATTTTTTTCCCCAAGTGGGTGGGTTTTGTCAGTGATTTCAGAGTGTTGGTTGGGATGTTTAGAGCTCTTAGTACTTATGCCAAGAAAAATAAAACACACACTGCTGAGCTGGTTTACCAATAAGGTTGGTGGTTGGAGGGAACCCTGACTTTGGAACAGGCTGTGGACATTCGACTCCTGAATCCTTACTTTCCGTTGACCTTGGATTACTGCTTAATTTCTCTGTGATTCAGATCAAAGCCATCCGTCTGTAAAATGTGAATAATGGTAGTCCATAGCTCATAGATGGAGAGGATTAAGTGAAATAACATAAAACACTTGCAACAGTCCTTGATCTATAGCAGCACTTAATATAGCTAATTATTCAGGATCTTATCATTATTATATCATCACTTCCCTGCTGGTTCCCCTCCCCAACATTTCCAAACCAGTCAGCATGCCTCTCCTTTGGGGTGACAGGAGAGCTGAAGCAGAAATGAGGGCAGAAGTGATCCTGATTGTGCTCAATTCATGGGGTATTGTTTGTTCTGTGCTCAACACTGCCCTTTGAAGACACAGCATTTGCCAGGGGCTGGGGCCTCAGGGACTGACCTAGCCTTTCTCTTTCAGTATGGGATGCTTCTCTACCAGAACTACCGCATCCCACAGCAGAGAAAAGCCTTGCTGTCTCCCTTCTCTACACCTGTGGTAAGTAGCACTGTGGCATGCCCCAGTCAAGTGCCTTTCCAGCTGCTGCATCACCACATACTGTGGATGTCCCATTTCGCATGAGGTGGGCAAGAGAAGCTCCCGAAAGATTGTACACACTCCAAGGAAGCCAGCATGCCCTAGACAATCCATTTTCCAGAAGAGGGCTATAGGGAGGAAATTTTCCTACCATCCTTCTCCCCATCCCTCCATCTCCGTATGGGATTGTTTAGGTAGATGGCTGTCGTTCTATGCTCAAACATGGCAATGGCGACCACAGGCTCCACCAGAGCTGCCTTTCCTGCCTTTGGCATTTGTTCCTTTGAGCCATGGAACCCATGAGTACTGTCGATCACTATGCCCAAGTTGTTTCCTGGTGAGAATCGGAGACTACAATCACTCCTGTGTTCTCAGCGTGCACTCTGCTTCTCAGAGGTGCAGAAATCCTCTCAAAATACAATGTTAAAAAATCCTTTGGTGTCTGTTCCTAAGAGATGGCACGTAATGCCACGGGAGAGTCTGGCATTTGCCTCCCTGAGCTAACCCACCTGAGCACGTGATGTGCAGGTGAGGACGAGGCTTGCCCTCCCCATTCCTGTTTCTTTCAGTATGTTGTTAGCACAGGGTAGGAAGCCAGTGGGGGACCCCATGGTCCAAATCCAACTGGTGCTACATGGATTCACCAGCAGCCTCTGCAGACTGTGAGATGGGGGCATTTGTTTTTCTTTACAAAACCCAAAGCCATTTTTAGCACCCGGCCCCTCTGGCCACTGATGTTTTGACCCGAACCTGTGAATATTCAGCCTGAAATGGGAGGAGGGGGCTGCGGAGCACCTGTCCCAGCATGTTTGTGAGTGTTTCATGCCAGAATTCCCTCGTGTGATGGCTGTGGCTGGTTTCCCTGTCTCAGAACTTGTGGCCTTTCCTTTGCAGCGCAGTGTCTCTGAGAACTCCCTCGTGGCTATGGATTTTTCGGGGCAGACAGGAAGAGTGATCGATAATCCGCAGGAAGCCCAGAGCGCCGCGCTGGAGGAGGGCCATGCCTGGCGCGTAAGGCTCTGACTCCCTCCCTGGGCATTGGTATGGCGGGTGGGGACAGGTGGGAGGAACTTCGGCAAGCAGCTGGCCCTGAAGGCCCTCCACGCTGCCCGCCTCCAGCCAGCCACCATGCTCCCCTGTCAGCTGGCTCCCAGGAAGAGAGGCAGGAGAGGGGCAGAGGTCTCTGCCCTCTTTGGTTCACAGGCAGAGGGCTATTGCAGATGGCCTGTCAGTGGCTGTACCCTGGAGAGCACAGAGCAAGCCTGAGTAAGGCCAGTGTCACACAGGGCTCCTCCAGGGGCAATTCTTCCCCTTCAGAGGCTCAAGTCCTGAATCTCCAGATGTGAGCGTTACCGTCCATTCTTCACGTTTCCAGAGTTAAAGAACAGAGTAAAGCAGGAGCCCAGGGCTCTGGCTGGGAAAGCATTCCCAGCAGTTTAACCTTGGAACGTGGGTAAGAGGAGAAAGGTCCCAAGCACAGGATTCTGGAGACCGGCGTTCTGAGGACCACCTGAGTTTAACTGAGCATCTCATTTTTCGCTTAGATTTTTCATAATTTCAATCTGTGTGTTCTGTGTGGCAGACGTGTCTCTGCTTCCACGCCAGGATGGCTAGAAATGCACCAGGATGTTTGAGGAGTGTTTTTAAACACTGTGGCCCGTAAGCTCCTCACTCTGAGGTTAGATAGGGGCATCGGAGGGGCTGAGGGCCCTGGGAGCCCTGCCCAGCTACTCTGTTGTGGGATTGGACACTGGGGGCTGTGTGGGTCTCGTCTTCAGTGTTCATTCACATGAGCGTTTCTTTTACAGAAGCGAAGCACACGCATGAACATCCTGGGTAGCCAAAGCCCCCTTCACCCTTCTACCCTGAGTACAGGTAAACATGGCAATTGCCCCAGGTTGCTGGACCTAAAGAAAAGAAAACAGCCCCGCCCTCCACCCCTCCCTGTGCGCCACCAGGTGCCAGACCCAAGCACTGGAGCTGGGCTCTCAGAGAGGGCTCTGTGCAGGCGTGCTGCGTCCCACCCTCTGCCCTTTCCCCACAGTGATTCACAGGACCCAGCACTGGTTTCACGGCCGGATCTCCAGGGAGGAGTCGCACAGGATCATCATGCAGCAGGGCCTGGTGGACGGGTAAGGAGGCTCCGCCATGAGAGCGCGGCTGAGGTCTCTGTGCGGGCGGCACCTGCAGTACAAAGCCTCAGACGACCTTGCAGGGCAGGCAGCACTCATCCTCGTAAGCGGTGTGGTGCTTGCCCAGTTAACACTAGGCGGAAGGGGATTCCAGCTCCCATATGTGGGGCTTGTATCTAGAATGATCCTCTACTGCTTAGGTGAAGTTTGTTGTTATTAGGTGCCATCGAGTCGGGTCCAACACATAGTGACCCTCAAAGGGTTTTCAATGGCTGATTGTTTTAGGATTGCTTCAGGAGAGGATTGCCATGTCCTTCTCCCATTTTTGTGGTGCTGGGGATTGAACTCAAGGGTCTCAGAGAGTGTGGAGAAGTGCTCTACCAACTGAGCTAAAGCCCAGCCCCAGGGGAAGATTGAGCAGATGAAAAACACAGGGTAGTGGTTTTACTTCCTAAGGTCGTGAACAAATAGAAGAAAATATCTTCGCCTACACCTTTTGATTTCCTCATGTTATCAGGTAGCTTTTGCTGAGAACAAACAGCTTCAAACTATTGTGGCTTAGAAACACAAAGAGGTGTCATGTTTCCCACTTGCAACTGGTGGAGGCTAGTGTGGCTAGGCGGCTCAGTGTGGACACGGACGGTGGCTGCTGTTGGCCGGGGGGATTGGGCGCGTGGTTGTAGCTCGTTAGCTTGGGGTCATTCACACTGTGGTCATCAAGGGCCTCAAGACCTGCACTGAGTTTGTTCCTGATGCACAAGCACATGCCCTGCTCAGGTCTCCTTGCATCACATTTGCCACTGTCCCTTGGCCAAAGGAAACCCTGTGCCCAGGCCAGGCTCCACATGGCCATGGGAAGGGCCTACCCAAGGTATGGATATGGGCTGTGTGATCGGTGGGGGACAGTTACTGCCTCACGTTGCCACTGTAGCACACAGCCTCTGAATTCCATGCTTCCAGAAAGATCCACAGGCACATTCTCCCTCTTGTCAGGGTGGATTGGATACCCCAGTCCATTGTCTTGTCTACTGTCCCACACAGGATCTGTCTCAAAATATATGTTCTTCTAACTACACAAAGAGCAGTACTTCTTCATTTGAAAGAATTTTCATTAAGGAAATTTTCACATTTTCCTAAGAAAAAAGCCTTGTGCATCCCCATTTACCCACTATCCAGCTCGAACAGTTTGCTAATCTTACTTCATGCCTTCTCCTTCCACATTTTTGTCTTTATTTTCTTCTCCTTTTCCTCTTTTCTTCTTGCCTCTTCTTCCTCCTTCCTTTTACAGGAAATTCTAATTGTCCTAAATTTTTTACCAGTAAATATATTTCCATGCATATCTCCTAAAAACAGGAACTTTTTTCTGTTGACCTAACAATGTCAGTATTATACTTAACAAAATAAACAAGAATTCCTATCATCTAAAGCAGTCCACCTTCAAATTTCCCCCATGGTCACCAAAAATCCCTTTAAATGAAGTCCATTTAAATGAGAATCCACAAGTTGCTTTTGATTGATCTGTCTTCTTGACTGCCTACTAGTGTCTCATCACACTATTTCTTCCTTTTCTCCTTAAATCTTTTGTTTATTGAAGGGGCGGATCATTTGCTAGTTGCATACTTATAGTTTTCTTCAGTATCTTCCTCTGCCTCCCTTATTCCTGGAAAGTGGGGCTCAGAGGTTGACCATTCTGGGAGTGAGAGGCCTTTAGGGTGGGTGCTGTGTGCTCTGCTGCCTCCAGAGAAGAGGACATGGAGTTGGCTGTCCTGGGCCATGTCAGGTTTGGCCAGTGGTTTCCAGCATCACCAGCCTGAGCCTCCCATCCTTATCCACCCATGGGTTTTAGCAGCCGTTGGTACATCATTTCATTAGGGGTTCCAAAATTGTCATTTTGTAGTTCCATTGTTGCCTGATCATTTATTGGCTGAAATTCCTTCCTCTTTCAAATATTTTTTCCTGGAAAAGGTAACTAAATACTCAGTGTTCCCTGTATTTGTGAGTTTTCAGAGAGATGAGCTGGTGCTCCACTGTCTTCGTGTGTGTGTGTGTGTGTGTGTGTGTGTGTGTGTGTGTGTGTGTGTGTTTGTAACTGTCATCTTGGCTTAGATCCTTGTGTGTTTAGCGCATCATCAGTGAGACTTCTGGAACACCAGTCTGCCCCACATTCACCACTGGACCCATTTCATGTGGGTTCCTGAGCTCATGTGACTCAGTGCTATTAGTGTTTGTCAGGTGTGACAAGATGTATTAGGCCCAAATGCCACAGTCCTCACAGGAGCCCCAATTCTCTCTTGTGGGAAGTGGTATCCAAAGGCCATAGTCCTTAGGTCTCATCTGTGGACAGAGCGAGATTTACCAGGGCTTTGAGTAATGCAGACAAGCTGTAGCCCACTAAGCTACACTCCCAGCCGTGGAATTTTTAAACCAAAAAAATTATGGACTCACACAAATTCAACTTTAAGATTACAGCCTTAACTTCATTGACTTTGGTGTTCCTCTTCTCTTAGTCTGAAGATCATGGTTACCAATGACATTAATTACTTATTTCTGCTATGGGTCGGACTTGACTCAACAGCACCTAACAACATATGTGTACTGATGCATCAAGATTAAATATGTACAGCATTTTTAAAATATTAATACTGGTATTAATTTAGCCAGACTCCTGAATTGAGATTTCTTGACAGTCTTTTTAATCCTTAAAGGATACTCTAAGAAGGTTACATTAAAATACCACGTTAAAGTCATGGCGTTCTGCCTGTGGTTCTGCTGCCAAACTCTGATGTAGGGTAGCTTTGTTTGTTCCAGTGGATGCTTGGTGGTTGTGAGTGGATCCAATTTATTTTTCATTGAATGGTGCTTTTTAAATTGCAGAAAACATTTCCATGTTCCAAAGTGAAACTATAAAATAAAGCACAGTCCGTATCCACTCTACTCTGTGCACCCCACTCCCTGCAATTGGTAACCGTTTTTATTAGTATGTGCTTATCATGTTGCTTTTTAAAATATATAGATATAAGCTAAATGCATTTGTTTTCCTATTCAGCTCCTTTTAAACAAAGATAATATGTTGGAAGATTCTCTTGCACATTTTCCTTCCATCTGCATTCCAAGCATTGCCCCCTAGTGGCACATGGAGCTCTTCACAGTTCTTTTCCACTCCCAGGTTCTCTGTTATATAGATAGATCATTTTTTCCCCAAGCATTTCTCTGTGTTGTGACAGGCAATGCTACATCATTTCATAAATTTGCTGGCGTTTCTTTGCTGGTGAGTTCTTAGAAGTGGGACTATTGGGTGGAAGGGTAGAGGGTCACAGAATATTGTGAAATAGTTCCCAGTTCCCCTCAGCAGGGGGCGTACTGCATGGTCCTCCCACCAGAAATGTATGCAAGGGATTTTCCCACAGCCTCCACCCTCACAGTAAGGCTGTGATTTGAATTCCTCTCATGAAACAGCCTGAGCCTCTCCTAGATGCTAAAGAGCTATTTGGATTTGGTTTGCTCTTTGCAGTTCTGAACTGTTTCTTTTGTTAATGCTTCTTATCTATTTTTAAAGTTGCAAATACTCTTTCCCCCCCATTCCTTAAGTCATTCATTCATTTTATCTTTTAGTACTTGCTTATATCCTTCCTTCCTTCCTTCCTTCCTTCCTTCCTTCCTTCCTTCCTTGTAGGTTTTTTGGGAGTGGGTTGCTGAGTCCTTCTCCCTAGCCTACAGCACCTGGTGTTCCCAGGCTGTCTACCATCCAAGTACTAACCAGGCCTGACCCTGCTTAGTTTCCGAGATCTGGCGGGGATCCGACGCTGCAGTGGTACAACTGCAGGCAGTAAAGCCTTACTCAAAATAAAATATAAAATTTGGGTTAAGGATGCAGCCCGGTGGTAGAGTATTCACAAAAAATGTGCTAACCCTGAGTTCAACCACCACATATCACAAAAAAGAAAGTCAGGGGGACGGACAGAGGAAGGGAGGGAGAAAGGAAGGAAGGAAATCATGATGGAGGGCCCTGGGTTCAACTCCCCAGTACTGCAAAATAAATAAATAGATAAATATATAAAATCATGGTGGATATTTACATTTTAAAGGGACTTGGATTCCTGTACTAAATTTCATGATGAATATTTACATTTTAAAGGCTCTGAGAAGTACATTAGAAAAAATAATTGTGTTTTACTTTTTGAGTGGGAATTTCCAATCTTATTGAACTGCTTTCTGTTTTAATGTTACAATCTAATAACTGGCGATTTAGCTGATTGTGGTAGTTTGGTTTCTGATTTCTTTAGAGTATATTTCTTCTTGGGCCATTTCCTCTTTGGAACTGGATGAGCACTTTGAGACTTTTCTCTTTCTGTCCAATGTATGCCTGACTATATTGTCGGCTATTCAGATTTGTTCATGGCAAAGCAGTGATTTCGTGATTCGTGTGCTATTCTGTCTTTTAAATTTATTTTCTAATAATTTCAAGGTTATAAAAAGATGTGCAAGAATAATGCAATGAACTCCTACATACACTTCACCCAGGCCATCAAAGCTGTTCATCTGGTAGCACTTTTGCTTTATCATTTTTCTCGACCTTTTTTTCTTTTTTAAGGAGTCATTTGGGAGTCAGCTGTAGCTTGCCATCTCTTTACTCCTAATTATTTCAGTGTAAAAGCTCTAAAAACCAGGACTTCTCTTAACCACAGTACCCTTATAAAAATCAGGCATTTAATACTGATGCAGTTGTATCCTCCGGTCTGCACGTGCTCAGATGTCACCAGCACTCCTAGTTGTGTCCTTTATAACAAAAGGAAAGAACTTGTAGTCCTGTATACTGTGCCCCTAGCCCAGCATGGTGTCACAGTTGACACTGGTTATGAATGGGAGCTACTTCTCACAGAACATGGCTTGGCTTGGGGTCAGCTCATGCATTTTGGGCGGGAGCATGGGGTGGCATCATCTTTGGCACATCCTACCAGGAGGTGTCTGTGGCCCATTTGCCCTATTCCTGGTAGCGGTAACTGGAATACTTGATAAAGCTGGTCACGGCTGGTTTTGATATGATAAAGTTAACATTGGCCTTTTCATAAATAGTAAATATTAGGAGTAAGACACATTGAGAGCAGGAAATTATCCTGTTTCTTGTCACACTGTCTTCTGCTTAGCATCTGTGGACGTTCTCCTCCATCAGTTGTTACTATGGCAACTGCCAAGTGGTGGTTTTCCAAGGCTGTCATTTCTTGATCTATGCTTCTGGCATTCTTCTCTGAGGACAAGCTCTTCTTTCTCCGCCATAAATTTATTTGCTCATTTGTTTCCGATGCCCATGTGTATTCGTGTATTACTGTTGTGTTTTATGGATTATAATCCATTGCTTCTATGATTTATTTTGATGCCCAAATTTAACCAACCTGCCTCATGGGTCATTTTGACATGTCTCCCTCATTCTCTGAGAACTGTCTAGCTTTCTGCCACAAAATGTTCCAGCTTTGTTCATCTTGTAAAATTCCTACTTCAACCGTAGAGTCAACCATATCTCCCTGGATCCCTGGTTCCTTTGGCTACCATGCAAAGGGTCTAGGTGTTGCTGGTGTCACCAGAGAACTGTAACCACCCTTGTGTTCACCATTGGAAAGAATTCAAACATGATACACCAAGTGTAGCACAGCATATAGACAAGGTTTATTGTAGGAGAGTTCACCTTCAGGAAGTGAGGGCAGGCAGTAGTGGAGAGCTATTGCTGAGAGCAGAGGTAATCTTATAGTTGAGTTTGTGTATCTGGGACAGAGCACGTTGCATTTGGGAAAGCACCTAGAGAAGCTTGGACAAACTTTGGAAAAATATAGAAAAACCTCAGTTCTTTGGTTGAGTCAGCAAGCTTTTTAGAAGGAAACCATCTTGGATAGACAGAGGAAACAGCACCCCTGGAGAGAAGGGGGGGGGTGCGTGTTCCCTCTAATTTTGTTGACACCAGAGCAAAGCAGTGGCATGCCCAGAGTGACATGAACCCTGGGCACAGGAACTCAAGATCCACCTTTCCTGAACAGGTAAGGGGAAGCCTCTTATTGTTTAGTAGTCTTTTATGGTGTAGGGTTATGGAGCCTGGGGGTCTTTGTTTTATAAACAATGGCTTAATGGACCTGTTTGGCATATTTCAAAAGAGTGGCCTCATGCACTGATGCCTTGGAAATGGCTGCTTTGGTGGTTCGTAACCTGAGGACTCAGGTAGATATTAATCTCCATTAGGGTGTCCTGGGAAGTCCATCCCACACATCATGGCTGGAGCCATTTTTAATCCTTTCCTCCCTTGTGGCCTGTTAATACCTAGCTAACTACCCAGCACGTTCACTTGTGAATGACATTTTGAAACTACCAACAGCAGCTCTGCTGTTGCTACTAACCGCCACTCGGATGTCAAAACACTGAAGTATCATGGCTCCGAGAGCCTGTCTGACCAGATGGGGCTAGGAGTATAGTGCACACAGAATTAGTGTAGGGTTTTAAAAATCATTAACAGTGAGCCACTGGTTTCCCGCCCCCCAGGCTTTTCCTCCTCCGTGACAGCCAGAGTAATCCAAAGGCTTTTGTACTCACACTGTGTCATCACCAGAAGATTAAAAATTTCCAGATCTTACCTGTAAGTATTGACATTGTCACAACAGTCCTTACTTTTGGGTTTTCTGGTTTCCATCCTAACATGATTTTTTCAAGTTGTAAAGTAACCTGACTTTAGATGGTGATGTAGCAGACTGTTTCCAGCTCACAGGTAAGCAACTTTCAAGAGTTTTCTACGGTTCTTTAAACTTGTGAACAGTGTTTCCCCAGAAGTGATGCTGAAAGTGATGACATTGTGTTGAGGCCTCCCACGTGCCTTTTAGCTCATAGCAGGAGGATCCAGGTCAGAGGGTGGGAGGATGTGTAGGGTGACCTTTACCAAGAGACAGTGGCCATGAGCCCTTGTCAGGGGAAGACATGGGTCATACAGAAAGTTTAACATTGGCCACTTGCAGCTGAGGGACTGTCTGATTTGAGCTGGGATGTAGTGGGGATATTTTAAGAAATTCTAGAAAAACTCACTGCTGGTCAGGTCCACTTCCCTCCCTAAAAGAAATCACGTTCCTCCTTTCCCATAGCTGTTGGAGCTGAAGACAGATTGTACCTTTGAATGATTCCACCAGGTCATTACAGAATACCTTCATCAACACTTTTTTTTTTTATTAAACCAAGCAATTATCATTAGACTACCCAATGTTGTTTGACTGTCCCTATAGTGTACCCAAGTTCAAGTCCTAATTCTAGCTTGTGATTTGGGTGTAAGGTCAGCTCCTCCTGGAATTCACAGGGTAGTGGGGGATATGTATGATACACAAAATTAGTATCAGATGTTGTACAGGGTTTGGTAACTTTCGTGACATGTTTCCCCTGTGGAACCAAAGTCAGGAAGTCATCTGCCAGAAGAAGCAGACGAGATGGCTTCCTCTCCCATCCTCAGTCTGTGCAGGAGCAAGGGTACTGGAAGTCACTAGATGCATCTGTTTTCCATAGTTGAGCCTGAGGTTTTCCAAGAAAATGCCACAGGTTTTCCAAGTGATCTGCAAAGCTTTTGGCTGCAGTCCCAAGAATCATAGGGTGACTAGAAGCTGTGGTCTAAGAAGGGGTGAGGAGAATGTCTTAGGGAGCTTTGTGAGCTAGTGAAAAGCAGCATGCCAGATGATGCTGTGCTTCCTGCTGAGTTCTCATAACCCATTTTACAGATGAGGAAAATGAACGTGTAAGAGCAGAGCCTCAGGTGGAGCTCTGGCCTCCTGGGTCCCACCAAACACTGTATGCACACATGGACTACCATTTGAGAGGAATTGCCTCAGCCACAGTCTCTTTTGTATTACTGCCACCTCATGTTATTGATGCAGGTGTTAGAATTCTCTCAGTGTCAAATGTAAAATGAAAAGGTCTTCCGGAGTGGGCACAGTATGTGTCGCCATGCTTCTAAATTACCCCAAGTAGCAAAGGGACATCAGCTTGGGACCCAGTATTACAGGATTGCAGCCTCTGCACTTCAAAACAGACCATAGGATGTACATTAGCTTTAGCTAGACATCCAAGTTAAGAAATGGTTCGAAGTCTGTTTATTAACCAAGGATTAGAGCTTGCTCATCTGTGTGAACAGGACGGTCTGACTCCCATTCTACACTGTACTGAAGTCACTGGCCTTAAGCTCACTGAATTAAAGTAGGTGTTAAGGATAAAGTTCTTTCCTGGTGCTATTGCAGAGTTCCTCTGCCCTAAAAAGAACAGCTACCCAATAGTGTAGGACCTGGGAAAGTTGCTTTACTCACATGATCTTATTAATCCCTTACAATAATGCAACAGTGGCCTGACAGTAGAGCAAAGTGAACGTTAAGAGGTTCAGGAGGTTGCCTGGGCCCCACAAAGAGGAGCCAAGTTCACATGCTCTTTCTACAGAGCGTGCGGTGTGTAGTACTTACGTGTCAGCTGGTAACCTTACCCTTATGAGCCTGCTGAGCCAGGAGCACCTTAAAGCCTTCCCCATGGCCACTTCAGACATCCTGCTCCCTGACTTCCGGGCCCTTGCATTTTCTGGTCCCCCTTGCATATTCTGTGTGTGTCCTTCGGGAACCACAGCATGAGCAGACAGAAGTTGCTGCTGACCTCAGGCCTGTCGCCGCACCCCGGGGTCACGTCCTCTGACTTGGCAAGCGTTGTCTTGTGTCTCTCCAGTTCGAGGATGATGGGCAGACCTTCTTCACCCTGGACGACGGGAACACCAAGTTCTCCGACCTGATCCAGCTGGTTGACTTCTACCAGCTCAACAAGGGTGTTCTGCCTTGCAAATTGAAGCACCACTGCATCCGAGTGGCCTTATGACCTCACCACGTCCTCTCGCGGAAGGAGATGGGAGGAAGCAGCACTGGAAGGAAGAAGAGGTCTGCACGAAGTTGAGAAACACACACCTATTCCGCACCCTGGGACTCAGCGACACGCATTCATTCGGTGCCAACCGACCAAGATTGACTCGTTTGTTGGACTTTTCAGTGATTTGCTGCTGGGGCTCCAGCAGGATCAGTTCCCTCTGCATCAGCCAAATCAAGGAGGGATGAGAGATCCAGCGCAAGCGTGAGAGTGAACTGGAATGACCATCTTGGCTGGGCCACTGAGGACGAGAGCCGGAGAGAAGTGATTGGAAATGAACTCTTGCCCTGGAATAATCTTGACAATTACAACTGATATGTTTACTTTTTTGTATTGATCACATATTTTGCACTCCTTCTTTGTTGTCAATATTGTATTCAGCCTCTGGTAAGAGGGGATGTGGCTTTTTAAAGAGTTCTGAATTGGCCGACTTCAGATTGAAAATGAGTTCCCCAAAGATTTCCAGAGTGGATGTGGCTTCTGAATTATAGACCACCCCCAGCCCTTCCCAGTATACTTGAAAGCTTTTATTTTTCATATAAGGTGTCAGCTGTGGTCAGCATTGGCCTGATTGGTGGATTCAGTGAGGCCACCACAGTCTGTCAGTCCCTCTCTAGGGCAGATGTCTGGTCCTTTTCTCTTTAGTGTGTCTAGCTCTCCACAGTGCAGGAGACCGTTGAAAACTAACCGTTCCCCAGCACCACACTGCTCCCCGGCCTTGCCTCTAGACTCACCTATGCCAGCCCTCTTGGGCCTCGCAGACAGCCATCGTCGGCTGACGATGCATGCCGCCTATGCCCCCTGGGGTGTCCTCGCCCCATTTTTTCCCAGCCGCCAGCTGGTGTAGAATGCTCACGGCCTGATCTCTGCAGTGGCCTCTGTCATTTCCTAAAAGTCCTCCCTCTGGGGATTAAAGGACCTAAAAAGAACAAGGCAGCTGGTTGGCTTTGTGCTGTGTCACCATGGTTTGCCATGGTGATAAAGGACGAGGACACACTGCAGTGGGTGCCAGCAGGGCTACCCTTGAAAGGTCTTTGCTCGATGACCTCTGTGTCCTGCTGAAACCCCCAGAAGTCAGCAGACCCAGGGGTCCCAAGGTGGCTCCTCCGCTGGCTCAGGCTGAGAAGTACCTCACAGTGGCTGGGGACATTGCACGCTTGCTTCCCACTCCGGGAGACGAGTCAGACAGTGGCTTGAGTTACCACTGGGTCCCCGTGCCCCACGGTGGACCCTTTGCCATGTCCCCTTTGTTACCAGGCGTGAGCATGGCCATTTCTTTGTGCTTGTCACCTGCAGCTCAGACAGAACCCTCGACAAGCGTATAGGTACTGTGGTGAGCAGACAGCTTTCCTATACAGCCACCACAGCCGACCAGCCCCTGAGAGCCTGTGCTAGCCACTGGATCACCCTGAGCCTGACCCACTGATTGCCCCCTGAGGGGCCGCTTCTCTTCGTCCTCCAGCTGGTCCTGTAGCTGACAGTGTAGTTGAGGACAGACACGTGATGCGCTTTAGTAAAGCAGATCAGCCGCAAGCCAGTCTGCGGTATAGAAACACTGTATTTTAGTTTACAGACCACACCCGGCCTGTCTCCATGAAGTGTCGACT
The DNA here is from genome assembly GCA_007922755.1 of Pedetes capensis. NCBI lineage: Eukaryota > Metazoa > Chordata > Mammalia > Rodentia > Pedetidae > Pedetes > Pedetes capensis. The sequence continues at coordinate 34,408 of VMDO01000553.1, read as the reverse complement.
CACACAAATGAAGAATCATTTCAGTAAAACGCGTTCTTAACCATAAGTGCTCCCTCGCTCTTCTCTTCCCTTCGCAGCCAGTTAATCGTTCCAACAGTTGACAATGAGGTCATCTCGAGTGCATGCCTGGCTGCACACTCCCACTCATCTTCACGCTAGGGACAGATACGTCCCTTCTACCATGAGACCTTTTCTCTCTCCATTGGCTTGAGGTGAAGCCTTTTGAAAAAGTCAAAAAGTAATTCTAGAACTTCGTTTTTTCTGTTGATGCAGACCAGTGCCCACAGTGCTGAGTCCCTCTCTCACGCCTCCCCAGTAGACAGCTAGGCTGTGCAGTAGTTCATATTTATGCGTGTGCATTTTATTTAAGAGCAGGTAAAGGCTTGACTGATGCCCAGCTTTGTATGTAGCTGGTTTGATGTAGTCTTTTGTATTTCCCCAGCCGAAGTGAATTGTCAGAAGCCGCGCAGCGCCTCTCGCGGCCCCAGCCTGCAGCCCCTGGGCAGGCAGCTGGGAATTCCATCAGAAACAGCATGTCCCCCCACCAGGGGCTGAAGGACATTTGACTTTTATTTTTGTATTTAATTGACATGAATGTAACGGGGACAGCTCAGGGTTGTTTTGGAGCCTGTTGATTTTTAATCTCTGCCTGTGATTTTCTTTTCTAAATGGAAACTCCATGTGGCAACCTGGATGAAGTCGAGAAGGAAAACACCAAAACACTTTGGGTATTAAAGTTTAATAGGTAAGCTCTGTTACTTTAGGTATTAGAGTTCCAGAATGTGTTTTTGTTTTGCTAAACCTTGAAGAAACATGTGCCTCAGCTTAGATGTTTTGTCTTCTCCTTTCTGCACTCAGTACCTGACGATGTGATCGATCGCTGCGCCTTCTGGGGGCGGGAGTAGCTCTTCGTAGATTTGTGATGTCATAGTGCAAACTGCAGTGACGTACAATGGCCTGACATGTAAACGTTTTCAGGGAATGCAGAAGGTGTTATTAAGAGACAAAACTTTATCCCATGTGCTTTGCTTCATTCTGTATATAGCTCTTTGGCTCGTGAACCTAATCGTAAACTTTCAGGTATTTTTGTACAAATAAGGGACTGATGTTCTGTTTCTTGTAACTAGAAATAAACATTAATACAGTGTTCTTCATTTTCTATTGCTTGTCATGTCTGTGTCTCTATTTTAAAACACTGTGGTCTTGGGGATGTGACTTAGCCATAGAGCATTTAGCATACACAAGGCCCTGGGGCAACACACACACACACACACACACACACACACACACACACACACACACACACACCAAGAAAAGAAAAGGAAAAAAAAAAAAGCCTAGCTGATTATCTCCTAAAAACCTTTAGAAATTATTTACAATATTAAAAACACACTCTTGCGGGGTATATAGCTCATTGGTAGAGCAGCTGCCTAGCATGCATGAGGCCCTCCGTTCAATCTCCAGCACTGAAGAACAGGCAGAGAAAAGAAACCAATATCAGAGCCGGGCGCGGTGGCGCACGCCTGTAATCCCAGCGGCTGGGGAGGCAGAGGCAGGAGGATCGCAAGTTAGAGACCAGAGGCAGTCTGTGTAATTTAGCGAGACCCTGTCTCAAAAAGTAAAAACATGGGCTTGGGGTGCAGCTCAGTGGTCCAACACTTGCAAAGGATGCAAGGGTGAGGCCCTGGGTTCAACCCTCAGTACCACACACACACACACACAAATAAAAACCAGTATCTTCTGAGATTGTGACTCAATTTCTATCAAAGCTTGAAAAAAGTCTGATTCTAATGGCTAAAACCACACTTCCCACTGGTTAGGAATTAGCATGAGGGATTGTGGCCATTTGGGACATGGCATATGCAAGCTTGCTCTGCCAGGGTAAAAGGTGGGACAGTCTTGGCCAGCGTCTTCCTGACCCTCCTCCTAACAAGAATCACAGACTTCAGATGACTCCAAAAAAGAGTCACTTATCCATGAAGGCTTAGAACTCAAGCATTCACACTTAACCAGGCCACTGCAGTGGACAACTGAGATGTCAAGAATGTGAGTTTTCTAGTGGAATAAGAAACAGGCAGGAAGATTAAGAGAATGGATGCCCTTTTCCATTTCTGCTCCAGGTCCTCGCCTGAGGGACCCTGAGATACCTACTGACCTGTCCTGGGCCTGACTTACCATCTCACCCCCCCTCCCCCTCCAACCCCGGTCAGCCAGAGAGTGATGTTGTTGTACACCAGCCTCATCTTCCTCAGGAGGAAACCTGCAGTGTTTGGAACACCTTTGTCACATGTTTAGAATGGGAATCCTAGCTTTCTGGCAGTTCTTCTCCCAAAGACAGGCCCACCTTAAAGGCAGAACAATAGTAGGTTATCGCTTTTATCATGATGGAGCCCAGGTTCTGCAGAACTCCAGTTCTGTCACAAGGAAAGCCAGGGTGGGTGAGGCCCCACTGGGCCAGAGCCTCATCTATAGACTTTGGTGGCCACTTGGAGGAAAACATAAAAGCAGCCACTTAGAATGCTGATGGAACAGAAACACTCAAAACAACTTGAACCTTGCCCTCTCTGCCACTCTCCCATTCTTAATTGCCCTTTAAAACATATTTTGAGTGATCAGTAAAATTATAGGAAAGGATTTTAAAATAAGTGAACATGCTTGTGACATATAATAATATTTTTGGACCTCTGGGTTTAGAATGGTAGACAGCCACCCCGCTTTACATCGGCAATTACACAAGGAACCCTGCAAGCTGTACCACTGTGGTGTCCAATCCTGTCAGATCTCAGAAACTAAGTAGGGTTGGGCCTGGTTAGTCCTTGGGAGGGAGACTGTCTGGGAACACCACGTGCTGTAGGCTTAGGAGAAGGACCCAGTAACCCACTCCCAAAAATCAATCCGCCATTGAAAACCCTGTGAATAGCACAGAAGCACTGACATGGTGTTTCTCCTGTTGTACGTAGGGTCACTGTGAATCAGATACAGACTTGATGGCACCTAACAAAAACATATGGGAGAAGGGCCTGGCAATCCACTCCCAAGGCAATCCCGAAACAGCCATTGAAAACCCTGTGAGGGTCTCTATGAGTCGGCTACCGACTCGAGGGCACCTAACAACAACAACAACAAAAACATGAGGACAGCAAACATGCCATGCCACTAAATGAAAACCCATCCTAGACAGCTCTGGGCTTCATCTGCTGTCCCCAGCCACCATAGAGAAAGTGGGGCAGCTCACAAAGCCACCAAGATCCACCATGGACACCATGGCTGTGGATCCCCACACAGCCAGCAGAGGGCACTTGGAGATAAATGGCATGTCCCAAAGGGAAGCTGATGACTCTTGGGGAGCAGTGATAGAGAGCACAGGGGTGCTGTGGATAGACAGGTGTCTTCCCCTCTCTCTCCACACTAGCCACAGTGTGCACCTTCAGTCCACAGATGCGTTTCCCCCACTGCTGCCAGCACCTGCTTTTCCCCACACTCTCCCGCTCACTACCTCTCCACACTGAGATGCGCTTTTAGTCGGGTCCCCCAGGGTGGGCAGGGTGCTTAGCAGGGTCTCCTCTGCTCTGCTGCTTTTAGCCTGGGATTCTCCTCAGAGCTGTCTCTGCTGACTTTCAAGTGGGTTCTGAGCTCTGGGCCCACCGCGTTGGGAAGTGGGGTTTGTTTTTCTTAGTTTTTAAGTTTGTGATGTATGTAGCTGTGCTTTTACTCTCCCATGGCAGCGTTCTGTAGTGAATGCTCTTTGCTCCTTCTGTTACTTCTTTCCCTCCTTCTCTCCTTTGATTTTGAGATGTCTTCATAGAAAGCCAGTGCTGATTCTTTGAAGCAAGTGGCCTCCTGGCACTCTAGCCATGTACAGGAAGTCTGCATGGGGAAGAGAACAAGGGCTGTTTGATACTAGCAAGATGAAAAATAAGCACACTCTGGGACAAAAGGCTGTGTGTGAGCCTGTCAGGAAACAGACAACATAAGCCACTACAACGACACATTAATTCCCCTCCCTGCCTGTGCCCCACTCACCTTCATCCTCAACCTTCACACACCTTCCAGTCCATCTTCCTGAAAAGGTATCTGATGAATTGACAGTAGAGCAACATGGGTCTTTGGGGGACATGCCTCATCCAAACAGCAGCAACCATGCGGTAAGAGAATGAAGGTATTTCCTAGGGTAATTTTGAACATCGTGAGTTCTTCAGTTGGGACACATTTTACAGCTGAGCCTGGCTGTGAGATTGGACTCTGGGCTGTCACAAAATTGCCTTTCTGCCATTTTCTCTCCAAAGTAGGTAATTGCATTATGATGTGATGCAAAAACATTCCTGGCTTTATCTCTCTGGGGTTTGGACTCAAAAGGTAGAGTGAGGGACAGAAGTATACCTTTGCACCTGGCCACCCATGATGTGGGCTGGAGCCCACACTGATAGAGCGATGTAGCTTCAAGAGATCAGACTGGTGCCATCCTCAGCACAGCAATGAGATGCTGGGCCCTCAATACACATGTGAAGGATCACACAGATGGAGTCCAACCTGCCTCTTCAACAGATGCACCTGCTGGGCCTGGGAAACCTACTCCAGGGCACCCCAAGACCCACAACATAAGACCTGGAGACAGTCTTCTCACCACCACACAGGAGATTGGGATAATCTCCCCCTTCCTCTGAGTGCCCAGAATCTGTAGTCTATGAATCTGCTGCTTTTTCATCCCTTCACAAACTATGAGACTTTGTACCTTCTAAATTTAATGGTAGGGCTGGGATTTAGCTCAGTTGGTAGAGTGCTGTCTCTGAGGTCCCGAGTTCAATTCCCAGCACCGCAAAAATGGGAGAAGGGCCTGGCAATCCACTCCCAAGGCAATCCCGAAACAGTCTGCCATTGAAAACCCTATGAGGGTCACTATGGGTCGGATACTGACTCGACGGCACCTAACAGCAAACAACAAATTTAGTGGTATAAGTGACAGCCACTGGGAAAGGCCTGAAGTTGCCTTCAGGAATACAAGCGGCCCAACAGGAAAGGCCGGTGGAGCCCCCTGGCCCTGCAGGACATGGGGAGCACCCAGCCCAGCCCTGCCTGTTGGCAGGCTCTGTTGGGTCGCAGAGTGCCTTCCATCACATCCAGGGAAGGATGCCACATGGCCTCTGTGGTTTTGACTCCCCACCTGGGTCGAATAGCCACCAGCCACTCACTGAGGGAAGGGAAGCCAGCCAGCCTGGCTTGGTCATGTCTACACTGCTGCCTCATAGCCAAGCCAGTCTTGGATGCAGGCTCCTGATACCCTGACCTGATTCTGCCCAGTACCTTCTACGTGCAGCTGAAGCCTGTACTCGGTGGTTGACAGAACCTAGTGGGGACGTTCAAAAACTGCCCTGCTCTGGGATGCAGCTCGGTGGCAGAACACATTCTTAGCGTGCACACGCGCAGCTCTGCGTTCAGCCCCCAGCTGTACATATTTATTTACCAAGTCACATTGACTCAGTCACTAGGCGGCTCAGCAAAGGGGCTGTGTCCTGCCAATCTGAACACCCCAGCAGATTCCCCCTCTGTCTGGGCCCCTCCTCCAACTCCACTCATACCTCTGCTCCATTGCAACTTGTAATTCCTTACACCTCTCAGGCTGGCCATGCACAGGGTAATACAATGAAGTCCAAAGGTAAGACTTTAGAGCTTGGTTACAGGAAGGTCGATTATAACTGATTTAAAGCCAGATAAGCAGATCATTTTGTCTTTGATCAGATATCAAAGTGGCTGGAGAAAGCACTAGGTCAGGAGGTCCCCAGGCACTCCAGTCCCATGAGAACACCAGGGCCGCCCACCTGACAAGCTGGGTCCTTGTCACTGCCTAGCTAGAACTAAGAAATGGAAGCAGGACATTCACAGAAGGAACACTATACAAAACTAAAGACCATTTGAATATGATTTTTGATTAAATAAAATACAATCATAGGCATAACTGGTTGTCCAGAGGAATTCCTCCTCCAGGTTTTGTGTCACTAGTTAACCTTCACCTTCAGATTTGAAAATTTTGGCTTCCTTTACTTCTAGAGAGAAATCATCTCTTTAAAGAGGGTTTTGGAGTTTTTCATTACAACCTACAATATGGAATACACGTTCTACTGTGCCGCAGTATGCACATATATGTGCATGATTGAAATAATAGTTTCAGAAAACAGTATTTCCATCGTCAGGTGCAATGCCACCTCTGTTTTTATTCTGTTCTATTATTGACACAGTGCCTGCAACAACGGGCTTAAATATAAAAATGATCATGTGCCTGGCACAAAGTGGAGAAGTGTTTTGTTCTGCTGTACTTAGGGTTGCCTTCAGTTGGACCTAACTTGACGACACCTAACAACAATAATATTTTCAAGGGAGGTTATAAGACCTGTACAACTGATTACATGATCCACTGATGGGCAGTGATTTGAAAAACACCAAATGGGAACAGAATATAGAGCCCATAAATAAACCAACACAAATAGAGCCAGCTGATTCCTGAAGAAGGAGCAAAGGCAATACAGGGAGGAAGGAAAAGTCTCTTCATCAAATTGTAGTTGAACAAATGGGCGTACACGTGCAATGAAACAGCAGGTCAACGTAGACACTGACCTGTTCAAAAATTAACTCAAAATGGATCATAGACTTAAAGGTAAAATACAAAAGTAGAAAGCTGCTAGGAGATAACACAAAAGAAAATACAGTTGACCTTGGGTTTAATGGTGCCTTTTAGACACAGATACCAAAGACATAAGACCTAGAGGGAAAAAAAATGATAAATTGGGCTTTAAGTTAGGAACCTTTCAGCAAAATCACTGAGCTGATGCTCTCCTCACTGCCTCAGCAAAGTGGCTTTTCTAGGAAAATTCTGTCCCTGCACAGAGCCCCATCTCCACCTCTCCCAGGAACCATGCGCACTGGGCACATGACTCAGTCACATCTGCCCTCACAGTTTTCCAGCAACACACACACTGCTGGGACTAATCACATAGGAGACATCCACCTGCTGCTCCTATAGAAAAGTCACAATATGACAGTTGCCCCCTCCCAGGAAGGCCATCTACAGCAGCACATGCTGCCTTCCCCTGCCCTAGATGGTGACAAGGTCACACTACGTCAACAATTCTCGACCAGGGCCCTGTTGCCCCCCAGGAAACATCAGTGACATCTGGAAATCTTCATGGTTGTCACAACTGAGTAAAACTGGCACCCAGGGAGCAGAAGCCAGACACGGCTAAGCATCATACAATGCCAGACGGCCCACCTCACACGTAGGCAGCCCCAATGGGTGCTGAATTTTCTGTGTCAATGCAACCGAGCTAAGCAATGCCCACATAGCTGGGAAAGCATTATTTCTGGGTGTGCCTCTGAGGGCGATTCTGGAACAGAATAGCACTTGATTCCATAGACTGAGTAAAGATCTGTCCTCACTGATGGGGCAGGCATCATCCAATCAGCTGAAGGCCAGAAGAGGACACCGTGGTGAGGAAGGGTGAATTTGCCTCTCCTCTTGAGCTGAGACACCCATCTTTTCCTGCCTTCAGCCTCCAGAGCTCCTGGTTCACAGCCTTGAGACTCAGACTCAATTACCCCTCCAGCTGCCCTGCTCCTCCAGCATCCTCTGTCGGCACACGACCCAGTGCCCCTAAGGAATCTCCCCTTCCAAACCTGTGTCTCTCTGTGTAGCTGCACTGTCTCTTGTGGGTTCTGGTTTTCTGGAGAACCCTGGCCAATGTGCATGTCAAGGCTGAGAAACCCTGCTCTAGGCTTCTTTCTTTTCAGGATCCTAAGCCTCACCATAACCTCTATAACCCCACAGCTAACAGGAGGAAACTGAGGAGATGGAAAAAGAGCCATTGTTGGGAATAGACAGATTTCCTATGTCCATTTGTCTCCTGGGAGAAGACCTGCCAGCCAGGTGACATGGCCAGCCAGTTCTCTTTCTTTCACTTTCTTTCCTCCTTTCTTCCCTCCTTTCTTTCCTCCTTTCTTTCTTCTTTCTCTTCCTTCCTTCCTTTTCTTTTTTTCTTTCTTTTTCTTTCTCCTTTCTTCTTTCTCTTCCTTCCTTCCTTTCTCTCTTTCTTTCTTTTCTTTCTTTCATCTTCTTTCTTTCTTCTCTCTCTTCCTTCCTTCCGTCCTTTCTCTCTCTCCATCTTTCTTTCTTTCTTTGTAAATTTTTTAATTCCTCATTCTGTTCTCTAGATGATTTTGTCTAGTCCTGTTGCTTCAAAATCATGTAAACGCTTTCCACCTATAACTTTATCTTCTTTCTTTCCAGACCTCTCTTCTGAGCTTTAAATTTATATATCGTAAGGCCTACTAGACAGCTCCACTCAGGCAATAGCAGAAATTTAATTCCCAAACCAAATTCTTGGTATCCTTCATCTCCCCAGATCTGAAGCTGGTCCACATCTGTCACATTTCTCCCAGTCCATGACTATCGCCACCCACTCTTTGGCTTCATCCTCATGAATCTCCCATCTCCCTAGTCCTCCAGCTTTCCCAGAAACCTTCTAGCATGCGTACACACCCATGTTCTTGTGCTCATGCATGTGTGCCCATGCGCTTGTGCTCATGCACATGCACGTGCACATCCAGGCACTCATGCACACACACGCCCATGCACTCACACACTAGCTCACTCACACGCCCTTGCGTGCACACACACATGCACCCACACACTATCTGGAACCCCACCATTGTCCTCATCTCCATACCCTCCCTCCCCAGCCAGCCCAATCTCCACCTGGTCCCTGGGATTTCTGTGCTGTCGTCTCCTCAGGAGAGTAGAGATGCTTCACCCTGACCTCCCTCACATCCATCTTCCACATGAGAGCCAGAGTGATCTTACAACATGAGTGGACTGCTTTCTAGAAACGCTCAAGGGCCTCTGTTGCAGTTGCGAGAAGCAAATTATGTCACGTGGCTCCCAAGCTCCCCCACCTGTGTGGTCCTCTGGGATGGGCCTTCTTTTCTGGCCAGGAAGTCACCAAGCTCTTTCTAGCCTCAGGGCCTTTGCAGGTAGGGAGCCATTCTCTTGCTCTGAGGATGGTCTGTTACCCAATTTTTGGGTGAAAGTCCAATTCCCAGACTTAAGCGTGGCTACAATCCACTCCCAAGGCAATCCCGAAACAGTCCACCATTGAAAACCCTATGAGGGTCGCTATGAGTCGGATACCGACTCGACGGCACCTAACAACAACAACAACAACCCCATCTCCAACATGCCAATAAAGAGATGAGTGGTGATGAGAAGCAGAGAGAGGAGACCGAATCATTGTGCACATTGGGAAGAGGAACAGGTGGGCCAAGCCCACCTTAGGGGAACTTACATAAGCTTTGGGTGCAAATAAAGGAAAAGTTCAGGGAGGGGCACGCGGTATGCATAATTAAGCAGTCATTCAGCTCTGCTATTGCAGGGTGTTTTCAGGAAGGCTTTAAGCATCTCCGCTGTGATTTAGCTCAGTTGGTAGAGCGCTGCTCTGCAGTCTCTGAGGCCCCAGGTTCCATTCCTAGCACCACAAAAATGAGAGAAGGATGTGGCAATCCACTCCCAAGGCAATCCACTCCTAAGGAAACAAGGAAACAATCAGCCATTGAAAACCCTGTGAGGGTCTATGGTTCAGACATGACTCAAGGGCACCTAACAACAACACTTTAAGCAAATAAAGCTTCTGGTGGGCTTTATTTTTGGCCCTTTGTCAAAGAGATGTTTATCAACTAAAGCTGCTGGGTCCAAATGGCTGGTTCAGGACAAAGGCTGGTGATCTTTAAATGTCTCACAAGATGCCTATGGGTTTACATGAAGAGTCACTGCTTTTTAGCAAAGGCAGGTTATAGGTGCCTCTTACACATGGATGTCAGTGTGTCAGGTCTCAGCTCAGGGGACTCTGAGGGTCCACCCCTGCAGGGCTGATGGCCCCTGCTGATGCCCTTTCCTATCTCCTCCCATGGCTGGTGGAAAGGTTTGCACAGCATGAACCTGTGCCTCCCAGGCCCACCCCCAACCCGTTCCTGCCCCTAGGTTAAAACACAAACAGTTCCTCCCTGCACCTGGCCTGTGACAAACACCTTTGGATGACAGATATTCTGTCCCCCACCGCCTTGTCCCCAGTCCACTTCCATTGGTGGCCCAAGTGCAGCCCCACACCCAAACTACCCATCTCCAGTGGCCCAAGTTTGCAGTTCTTGCAGACCTACCTGGAAGCCCAGCGCCTGAGCTCCCTGGAGATTTTCCTGGTTTTCCTTTCTCTTTTCTTTTCTTCTTTTTTTTAAATGGTACTGAAAGGTTGAACCCAGGGCCTCACACATGCTTTGCAAGCACTGTTTTACTGAGCTGTACCTCCAGGCCATTTTTTACCTTTTGAGACAGGGTCTTCCTAAGTTACACAGGCTGCCTCTGGCTTTGAACTTGTGATCCTCATGCCTTCGCCTCTCCGAGTCACTGGGAGGTCAGGCGTGAGCCACCAAGCCTGGCTCCTGTGTCTCTTTTTATTTATTTATTTATTTATTGCGGTACTAGGGGTTGAACCCAGGGCCTCGCGCCTGCATGCTCTGCAAGTGCTGGACCACCGAGCTGCACCTCAGCCCAGTTTTTTCACTTTTTGAGACAGGGTCTTGCTAAATTACGCAGACTGCCTCTGGTCTCCAACTTGCGATCCTCCCGCCTCCACCTCCTGAGGCACTGGGATTACAGGCGTGCGCCACCACGCCCGGCCCCTGTGTCTCTTTTCAGAGCTGCATCCTTAGCTCTGCTGTGTGCTCCAGTAAAATTCAAGAAACCTCAGTTTTTCTAGAAATTTGTCAAAATTTCGTTGGGAGCATTGTTTCATGTACTTCAAGTGTCAGTTCAGTAGGTTTGGGGAAAAAGGAGCACCTGGGTTCTCCCCATTACCTGTGCTCGAGAGCCCGGCAGTATTTTCCAGGTGCAGGGCTGGGACTGCTTGTAAGGGCAGGGGGCCGTCTGCAGGGCAGGCTTCACCTGCCACAGGACTGGAAATTATGGGGTGGCCTCATGGGCCTGAAGGGTTGTAGTTTAATTCAGTTGGTAGAGTGCTGTTCTCTGAGTTCTGAGGCCCTGAGTTCAATCCCCAGCACAACAAAAACAGAAGAAGGACTTGGCAGCCCACTCCCAAAATAATCAGCCATTGAAAACCCTGTGAGTAGCAGAGAAGCACTGACATCGTGCCTGGCACAGCACAGTGTTGAAAAGTATCTCGTCTGTTGTACATAAGGTCACTATGAGTCAGACCCAACTCCACGGCACTTAACATCAGTGGGGTGACAACTTGAAATTGGAGCTGTTTGGGAAAATGTAAGAGCTAGGTCGGAGTGTGGCAAGAAATATCCAAGCTGCCAGGGATTGGGCTAGCACAGGCTGCCAGAATGTGCTTTCCCAGGAGCCCTCTCGCCTTCTCTAGATTGCCCTTGATTGCCCTTGTCACCCCCATAAATTAATGTTTAACCAGCATATGAGGCTAAAAAGTGCCAAGACAGGGAAACACATAGGTTCCAACCTGCAAAGAGAGCAACCTGCCGGGCCACTAAGTTCTCAGCTGCTTCTCCATGTTTTCCTCAGTTCCCAAAGCCAGAAAATCCTAAAAAGGAAGTGAACTTGTAAGAAATTAGAGCTGCTCAGCAAGTAAGTCTCTGTTTTATACTTTGTCCAATTGTAATTGGAGTGTTATTAGCAAAGAAGCACTGACAGTAGTGCTGGGCATGGCACAGGGTCAGAGAATATTTCGTTCTATTGTACCTAAGGCCACTATGAGTCCGACCCGACTGGATGGCATCTAACAACAAACAATAACATCATATCATGCATCTGATGTATCATTTCAGCAGGTTTGGGGAAGGAAGGTGGGTACCTGGCTCCTGCCGATTATCTGCACTGGAGAGCCCAGAGGTATTCTCCGAGCATGGGGCTGGGGCTGTTTGCAAGCGTAGGGGCTGTCTGCAAGGCAGGCTTTACTTTGACGCTCAGGTCTTTCATTACTAAACGTTTGTGAAAGGATAACTCTCTTGATGAACGGAGATTATTAGCCAAATGCTTCCTCTTTTGCTAAAGGCTTAGCAGAAATTTCAGTCCTATGGGGCCTGCAGAGCCATCATGTGGGCACACACGTGGGCGCACACGCGCGCGCACGCACACACACACACACACACACACACTGTGGTAACTCACGTGTGATAAGGTGCTGGGAATGGCTTCAGACTTGCAGCTCATTAGCAAATGCTACTCCACCACGTATCACCCAGGTGGCATTGCGCACTTCATTCCCCTGAGCCTCTGTTTCTACTTTGGTAATATGGCAGTTTAATAGTGCCTACCTTGTCAGGATCTTGGGGAATTAAATCCAGTAATTATGGAACATGCCCAGCACATACACTGGAGGGGATTAATTAACATGAAATCTTCCCTCATCTGAATATCATCTATGGGACTACAAAGAGCTTTTGACATATTGTATAGTCCACTTAGAGGTAAATTGATTGCCACCTGAATAGTGTGTGCCTCGAGGAGAGTTCAAAGATCTTTGTTGCCAACTTGCATGCTGATTACAATTCCTATCAGAAGACACCTGCAGCCATAACCCTGTGGCATCCAATCCTGCCAGATCTTGGAAGCTAAGCAGCGCCGGCCTGGTTAGTACTTGGATGGGAGACGACCTGGGAGCACCAGGTGCTGTAGGCTTAGGAGAACAACTCCTAAGCCTACAGCAACTCACTCCCAAAAGATCCGGCAACTCACTCCCAAAAGTCAATCTGCCATGGAAAACCCTATGAACAGCAGAGAAGCACTGACAATAGTGTTTCGCTTGTTGTATGTAGGGTTGCTATGAGTCGGATACCGACTTCAGGGCGCCTAACAACAACAATGGGCTGGGATTTCGCTCAGTTGGTAGAGCGTTGCCCTGCAGTCTCTGAGGACCTGAGTTCAATTCCCAGCACTGCAAAAATGGGAGAAGGGCTTGGCAATCCACCCCCAATGCAATCCCAAAACAGTCAGTCATTGAAAACCCTATGAGGGTCAGTATGAGTTGGACACGACTCGAGGGCACCTAACAACAACAACAACAACAACAACATCAGCAGACAGAATCCATGGGATCCATGGGAATAAATCACTGGCCTGAATCGAGTGGGTGTGAAAATAATAACTTCTGAGCGTTTGGGTTGTGTTAATCTCTGTCTAGAGAGGGATTTGTATTCGTTATCTCTGACCACAACCTCCTCTCACAAATGAACAACCTAAGACAGTTAAGGAGACTGCATAAAATGTCACAGGTGTTGGGTCCCTGTTCGGGCACCAACTATGTTGGGCCCAACGTTCGGGTACCAACTCCATGTGGGGCACGAGCCTCCCAGTCCGGCCTGGAGGTTCGGACGGGCTACACCGCCGCGCACACAGATACTAAACACAATTCACTCGAGACCCTCAGGTGAGGGGTGCAGACTCCTGCGGCCCTCGGGACCCGGGCAGAGACGGGAGAAAGGAAAAGCCTCAGGCGCTTTTGCCTTCCAGGGGCAAACACCTGTGTTGGTCATCTTGGTGGTCAGGAGGAGACAGCTGCTGCTTCCTCGGTGATCAGACGGAGAGCAGGTTCCTTTCCTTGTTGAGGATTGCAACAGGAGAGCATTATTTCCTCATTGAAGGTCCGGGGGAGAGCAGTGGGAGAGGCGCTTCCTCATCGGTGGTCCGGGCAGGAACAGGAGAGAAGGCGCAGAAAGGGATGCCAAAAGGCCGTGCCAAAAAAGGGTTGAGCTGCTGCAGCGCAGCTCTTTATGTAGCTCACCCATGGAATGGCCTGAGCCAATCAGCTTTCAGTCCAATTGTCCAATCAGGAAGGGTTTGGTACAAACATGCAACCAAGTTACTTTCATTTTCCCTAGATTTCTAACTTACAAACCAGATATTCAAGCACCATTTTCCCAGTTTGGGAGTTTTTGCCAATTTCCTCCCAATTTTTCCCTACAACAGGTAGTGCAGAGGAAGTTAGAACTGACACTTCCGCTCAGCCATTCTGGGAAAGGTGTGCAGGGTCAATGACCATGAAACCAGCCAGGGCCATCCTTGTCCTCCAAGGAAGGTCTCCCCACTCACCTGCTTGGGGACCCATTGCTCCTAGTTCTGAGGTGTTCCAAGCAGAGCAGGTTGAGTTCTTGGTGGCTTATTAGCCCAGAAGTGACTCTGCCCTGAGGACATGCCCTTGGATTGCTCCTTAAGCCAAGCAGAACAGTGTGTTTGCTGGTCCAGGGTGCCACGTGCTCACCATATTGCTGGGGGTAAACACTCCAGCATTTAGCCTTGCTCATTGGCTTATCAGGAGGGAAGTGCAGGCCACAGATGCTCCCACAAAGCTTGCTTTTCGAGGATGCGCTGTCAAGGGAGATCCATGACATTTTAAAACCAGGGCAATGCTGATGCTGCTTCCAATCTAAATCATAAGTCTGGACCTTAAGATCTGACCTTGACTTTACCCCAGTTGCCCAAGGTAGGAAAGAGGCTCAAGGATATGGAATTCAGGATGACTGAGGAAGGAGATATTTTACATTTGAATAAGGTTCTTTGAGTAGCTGAGTCAGTAATTAATCGTGTTGTTATATAGAATGATACAAGTTTCTCTCCACTGAGCACTAGTGTTGCAATTCTGAACATGTATAGAGGATGAAATGCATAGAGAAAATCTTGGCACAACTAAGCAGAGAAAACATCAAATATACCATCCTAGTGGGAAATTTCCATGCATCTTTACCAACTATAATTGTTCCTCTGATTCTGCAGGGATGGGTTCCTGGAACCCCATGGATACTGAAATCTGTGGATGCTCATATCTTTTTTATAAAATGGCATAGGATTTGTGTGTGACACGAGCATCCTCCTCTGCACAGTAACTTTAAATCACCTCTAGATTATGTACAATAACAAATACCATGCAACTGTTATGTAAATAGTTGTTATCCTAATCCTAACCCTAAAGACGAGAAAAAAGTCTATCGATGTTCAGCAAAAATTCAGTTTTTTTTTTCTTCTTTTTTCTTTTTGTGGTACTGGGGGTTGAACCTAGGGCCTCACACTTGCATGCTTTGCAAGTGTTGGACCACTGAGCTGCACCCCCAGCCCTTTTTTTTTTTTTTTTTTTTTTTTAGTTTTTGAGACACGGTCTCCCTAAATTACCCAGACTGCCTCTGGTGTCGAACTTGCGATCCTCCTGCCTCTGCCTCCCAAACCGCTGAGATTACAGGCATGCGCCACCTCACCCGGCAAGATTCAGTTTTTGCAAAATAGTTTTAATCCATGGTGGGGCCAACTGCATAGTAAACTGGATGAAAGGTCTAACCAACAAAAAAAAAAATCAGTAAAAATTTGAAAAATTTCTTTTTCTTTTTCTTTTTGTTTTCCCCCTGGGAGATGGCTTGCAGCGGCAGCCCTGTGGCATCCAATCCCATCAGATCTCGGAAGCTAAGCAGGGTCGGGCCTGATTAGTACCAGATAGAAGACCACCTGGGAACACCAGAAGCTGTAGGCTTGGGAGAAGGACCTGGCAACCCCCTCCCAAAAATCAATCTGCCACTGAAAACCGTATGAACAGCGGAGAAGCACTGACAATAGTGTTTCCCCTGTTGTACAGAGGGTCGCTATGAGTCGGATACCAACTCAATGGCACCTAACAACAACAACAACAACTTGGGAGATGAACCCAGGCCTTCACATGCACACTTTGCAAGTACTCTGCCACTGGGCTGCACTCTCAGCCCATTTTCTATTTTTTTATTTGGTGACAGGTTCTTGCAGAATTATGTAGGCTTCCTTTGGCCTCGAACTCATGATCCTATTGCCTCAGCCTCCCACGTCTCTGGGATTTGGGGTACGTACAACTGCAGCAGGCAAGATTTAGACAATAACACTAGTACCAATTATGGTTTATTGGACATATATGGAGCCCTGTACCCAATGATTAGAAAGCACACTTCTTTCTCAAATGCAACTGAAATGTTAATAAAATTGAAGAAGTGTTAGGCCATAAAGCAAATCTCAAGATCTATCAGAGAATTATTATCATACCACTGTGTCCTCTGAACACAGTTCAATTAAATAAATTAAATTATAGTTCAAGAACAAAGATAAACAAACATTGCTATATATGTCAGGACATATGTTTAAAAGCTACTAAATTTATGCACCAAAGAAAAAATACAATAGAAACAAAATACTACTTACAAATAATAATGAAAAATGCTACATATTAAACTTGATTTATGTATTAAAAGCCATTCATAGAGGAAAGCATATGTTTTTAAATGCTAAAATTAGAAAGCAAAACTGTCCAAAAATCAGTGAGATAATCACCCAAAAAAGATGTTAGAAAATGAACAATAGAGTAAACCTAAGCACACTGAAGGTAGGCCATAATAAAGATTATGAGGACAAATTAATGAAAAGGAAAATAAATGCAGAACAGACAGCTAAAAAGTTTAATTTCAAAAACCAAAATGAATAAAACTGACATGGTTCTGGTAATATTAACTGCAGACAAAAATAGAGAAGACTAAATAATAAATGTTGTTGTTGTTGTTGTTGTTAGGTGCCATCGAGTCGGTGTCCGACTCAGAGTGACCCTATGTACAACAGGCGAAACACTATTGTCAGGGCTTCTCTGTTGTTCATAGGGGTTTCAATGGTGAATTGATTTTTGGGAGGGGGTTGCCAGGTCCTTCCCAAAAAAATAATAAATAGAGAAGAGTAAATACATAATTAAAAGGAATATGCAATTATAAATCCAGCAAGGGAAAAATGCAACAGTATATCATGAAAAAGAACTTGTTGTTAAATTAATATTTTTGATGTAATAACACCAAATGGAGTTCAAGTAGAAATAGAAATTCTGCATAGTCCTATTATAATTAAATAAGTTGATTCCTTGTCAATAATGGAGAAAAGGTACAAATAATTCATGTATGATTTCTAACACTCTTTTAGGGATTGGATAATTCCATATTTCAAAATTAAGCAAACTATCTACTGAATCAAAAGGGAGAAATTGTCATTAGAGCAGTCTATAAGGACATAGAACCTGATATCAACTAGAGAAAGAAAAATTTTACCTATAAAATAGATGCAAAAACTCTAAGCAAAATGTTCTTTAATTCAGGTGTTAAAAAATATTTGAAAATCAAAAAATTTAACAATGTCATTGTGTTGATCAGTGTTCTATTACTGTAACAAAATACCTGATCATTTAAATCAATTTTTTAAAAGGTTTATTTTGCCTCACAGTTTTGGAAGATTTGATCCATGGCTTCTTGGCCCCCTCACCTTGAGACCTGTTGGGAGCAGGTGGCAGAGGAAGCTCATTCCCCTCAGGGCCATATGCAAAGCAAGAGGAAGAAGAAGAGGCTGGGATCCCTGTGTCCTCTTCAAGGGCAGGAGTTCAATGACCTAACTTCCACTGAGCCCCAACCCTTAAAAGTTCCACCACCTCCCAATAGAGCCTTGGGCTGGGGACCAAGCCTTCCACTTGTGGCCTCTAGGGGGCACTCCAGATCCAAATTGTACCTGTCATTCATTACATTGATAAGGATAAAGAACACTTGGTGACTTTCTCTTGGGGTTCAGAAATGTATTTGATAAAATTAAACATCCATTAATTGTAAAAATTAGAAGAAAACCTAATGAAGAATTTCCAGTCAAATGCTGTAATTAACAGTGAAATGTTAGAAGTATTACATTTAAAGTCAGTAGGATAAGGCTGCTCACTACCAAGGCATGTATGCAACAATGTTCTGGGATACGGGCAGTCTTAGAGCAATGCTAGGCACAGGGGTAATTTTAAATTTCAAATTTTCTAGCGGCCACATTTAAAAAGTACATTTGTGTTACAACAGAAAGAAAATAGATCTTTTGTGATATAACAATTAAACCTTATACCCACATACTAATATTTTGTTTAATTGGGAAATTGTTTACATTGTTGCAGTTTTTAGATTGTAAATTAATCAGATAAAATTGAATTAAGCTCAGAAGCACTAGCCACTTTTCAAGAGCTCAATAGCCACATGTGACTTAGGCTGCCTGGTAATTAGCACGGTACTAGCACACTAAAGGAAGGGAATAAACAAAATGTAAGAGGATAAGAAAGAAGCCACATTGTCACAACTCACAGATGATACGATTGTTACATGGAAATCCAGCAGAATCAGTGGACAAGTTATTAAAACCTTTGAGAGAATATAGTTAGGTGGCTAGAACACTCATCAATATGTAAAAACTCAGCTGCAATTCCATATACTAGCAATAATCAGTTATCTTCCTTGATTACTAACCAGAAAGATGTATTCACATATTTCTGAGAAACTATGTTTCCATTTCTGACAAATACTTATTTTTCTATGGAGTTGGCTTATTCTTATTGAAAAGATCTTTTTATATCACAGATCCTAACCTATAATTAGCAGTATGCCTTTTAAAGTCTTTCCTCTCATTTCTAGTTTTTATAGTTTGAAGGGCTTGGGTTTAGCTTATTTGGTAGAGTGCTACTGCACACTTGAAGGCCCTGGGTGCGGTCCCCAGCACTGCAAAAATGGTACAAAAACCTGACAGCCCAAACCCCAAAACAATTAGCCATTGAAAACCCTATGAATAGCAGAGAAGCACTGACATAGTTCTGTCGTACATAGAGAAATGCAAAAAACATCAAAAGAAGATTTTAAGGAAAACACAGTCATTATACCAAAAGGAATTGGTAGATGACCAACCGTTTTAGGAGGTTGCATGTGATCAGGAACCAATGGTACTGAAGGAAGAAGTGGAATTGCCTTGAAGGAACTGGTGAAACACAAGGCTGCAGGAATTGATGGAATGCCAATAGAGATATTTCAACAAACAGATGCAGCACTGGATGTGCTCACTTGTTTATGCCAAGAGATTTAGAAACAGCTACCTGGCCAACTGAATAGCAGAAATCCATGTGTACCTATTCCCAAGAAAGGAGATCCAACCAAATGTGGAAACTATCAAACAATACCATTAATATCTCATGCAAGTAAAATTTTGATAAATATCAGTCAAAAGTGACTGAAGCAGTATATTGCCAGGGAGTTGCCAGAAAACTGAGCCAGATTTAGAAGAGAGCATGGAATCAGGGACATCATTGCTGATGTCAGATGGATATTAGCTGAAAGCAAACAATACCAGAAGATGTCTATGTATGTTTTATTGACTATGCAAAGGAATTTGACTGAGTGGATCATAGCAAATTATGGATAATATTGCAAAGGATGGGAATACCAGAGCACTTAATTGTACTCATAAAGAATCTGTACATGGACCAGGAGGCAGTTGTTTTAAAAGAATAAGGAAACATTGCCTAGTTTAAAGTCAAGAAAGGTGTGTGTCAGGACTGTATCCTCTCACCACACCTTTTCAATCTCTATGCTGAGCAAATAATCCGATAACCTGGGCTTTATGAAGAAGAGCACGGCATCGTGATTGGAAGAAGACTCGTTAACAACCTGCGTTATGCAGATGACACACTTTGCTTGCTGAAAGTGAAGAGAGTTTGACGTATGTACTGATGAAGATCAAATAGCATAGCCTTCAGTATGGATTGCACCTTAACATCAACAAAACAAAAATCCTTACAACTGAGTCAGTAACAAACTTCATGATAAATGAGAAAAGATTGAGATTGTCCAAGTTTTTTTTTTAACTTGGTTCTACAATTAACACCCATGAAAGTGGCAGTCAAGAAATCAAAAGATGCATTGCACTGAGAAAAGCTGTTGTAAAAGATCTCTTTAAAGTGTTGAGAAGTAAAGATGTCACATTGAAGACAAAAGTGCGCCTGGCTCATGCCATGGTATTTCCAGTGACATCACATGCTTATGAAAGCTGGGCAGCAAATAAGGGAGACAGGCAAAGAATTGATGCTTTTAAGTTATGGTGCTGGAGACAAATATGGAACATATCATGGACTGCCAAAAGAACCAACAGATCTGTCCTAGAAGAAGAGCAACTGGAGTGTTCCTTGGAAGCAAGGCTGGCTAGACTGAGTCTTGCGTATTTTGGACATGTTGTCAGGAGGGACCAATCCCTGGAGAAGTTTCTCATGTTTGGGAGAATGGCAGATCAAGGAAAAAAAGGAAGACCTTCATCTAGGTGGAAAGACGCAGGGACTGCAGCAATGGGCTTAAACATAAAAAAGATTGTGGGCCTGTCATAGAGTCAGAGTGTTTCATTCTGTTGTACATAGGATTGCAATGAGTCAGACCCAACTCAGTGGCACTAAACAACAACAACATAGTTTGAAGAACAGATATTTTCAAAAATAGTCAAATCTGTGCATCTTTTACAGTTTAGCCAAAGAAGTGAATCATTTAAGAAACTCTTTTGCTCCAATGTAATAAAAATGCATTCCTCGGATTTCTTGACAGGTTTGCCTTTCCCAGTCAAGGCTTTGATTTGATCTGTTTGTGGAGTGAGAAATAGATTCAACCTCACACCTCTCTGAGCACATGTCCAGGTGTCCCGGCACATTTAGTGTTCCATTCTCTCCCTGTCCACCTGCAGTGCCACATTTGCCAATTGTCCTCATTTCAGAGGATTTTCTCTGGCCGCGTGTCTATCTCTGAATCCAGCATACTTCATACAGCACACTACACACAGCAGCACTGTGTTCCTGACTTTGAGCTAGATTCACCATCAGAGTCTCTTTCTCAGAAGTCCACTGGTCTTTCTTAGACCTTTGCCTTTCCATTTGTTTATTTATTTGTTTGTTTGTTTATTGCAGTACCTGAGTCTCTACCACTGGATTGCACCCCCAGCCGATTGTTTCTCTTGAGTCAGGGTCTCACTAAATTACACAGTTTGCCTCTGGCCTCAAACTTGCTTTGCCCTTGCCTTCCCCTCTCAGGTCACTGGGATTATAGGCTTGAAGCACTGTGCCCCCCTGTTCCCTTTATATTTCAGAAGCAAAGACCCGTGTGGGAGTTTTGGTTGGCGTGGTACTGGATCTGCCCATCAGTTCTAGGAAAACAGAAGTATTCATGATAATGGCTGCTCCTAGCCAAGAACAGGCAGCAATTTCCGTTTATTTAGGTCTCCCTCCGTGTCTTCCCATAAGCTTCAAGTTTCTGCATTCGAACCATGCACCTCCTTTGACAGATTTTGTTGGGCTCATTTTGATTGCCTCGTTTCTACTGTAAACTCGAATGTGTAGAGCTTAGCTCGAATTGCACCTCCCAGGTGGTGAGGAGAGACCCAGGCTCAGAACCTGCAGCTGCTGTCCTGAAACTGCGCCTGCTCTGTGCCTTCCGCCCGCCACTCCTGACTTCTCCTTTCTACTCTTAAATCAATCTCCACTCTGTCAACTCTCTCCCGCTCCTGCTCACGTCACCTCCTCTTCTCCCTCAAAGCAAGGCTGCTGTGATTTCTGAACACGTACTGAGACGTGCCTGAGTCCACTTTCAAACCTTGCAGGGCTGCCTTTCGCTCCAGATGTCCCGTCCGGGTACTGCCTGGACATCGCCCGCCTCCTCCCCAGCTGTGCCCCTGTGTTTCATTGTGTTGTTGTTGTTGTTGTTGTTAGGTGCCGTCGAGTTGGTATCTGACTCATAGCGACCCTCTGTACAACAGGGGAAACACTATTGTCAGTGCTTCTCTGCTGTTCATAGGGTTTTCAATGGCAGATTGATTTTTAGGAGGGGGTTGCCAGGTCCTTCTCCCAAGCCTACAACTTCTGGTGCTCCCAGGTGGTCTCCCATCCAGGGACTAACCAGGCCTGACCCCGCTTAGCTTCCAAGATCAGACGGGATCCGATGCTACTGGGCTATGGCTGCAGGCTTCATTGTGTTAACTGTTTTCACATAAACATAAAACTTTTTACACAATAATGGGCACCACGTAATGTTGCGATACTTCTATACATTGTATAGTGTCTGCATTAGGTTAAACATATCTATCTCCTCAAACATCTGTCATTCCTTTTCGTGCAAACATTCAATATCCTGTCTTGTAGCTTTCTGAGATATGCAGCGTGTTGCCTTTATCTGTAATTACCCTCCTCGGCACTAACACACTGGAGCGGCCCCTCCTATGGAGCTGAAATGTGCCGATCACCCTTCCTCATCTCTCTCCCTCCCCAGCTGTCCCCAGCCTCTCAACTCCCATGAGATCAGCTTTTGTATATTCCAAATGTACGCAAGATCATGTGGCAGTGAAGACACAGCCTTCAACACGGGAGAAAACATTTGCTACCCATACATCTGATGGGGGGTTCATATCCAGACTACACAACAAACCTGTACAACTCAGTAGGAAAAATAAATAGATAACCAGATTTAAAACAGTGGAGAGACTTCATGGGCGTTTCTCAAAAGAGGGCAAACAAATGGCCAATCGTTTAGGAAAAATGCTCAGCATCACTAATGATCAGGGAAATGCAAATGGAAGCCACAGCGAGACGTTGCCTTCCTCCAGGAAGGACAAGCTCTCTTCACATCCTTTGCATCCCTGGTCACAGCTGGCAGCTGTAGAATCTATTTGTTCATCTATGAGCCCCTCTGTCCTATAATGCAGCACAGCAGGCAGACCTGCCAAGCCAGCGGGAACTGGCCAGGAGGTGAGGAGAATTGAAAGTGCTCTGCAGGGCCTGCCTTCGCTGGGTGACCTTCAGTAAGTTTCCTAACCTCTCTGGGCCTCAGTTTCCTCATCTATAAAATGGGGCTGATGATAACAACTACTTCATAAAGAAGGTGGGAGGGAGTGAATGGTCCTATGTAAAAATGCATGTAACAAAAGCTTTAGAGTGCAAGGCATCATGGGCAGCTCTCTGTGAAATGGAAGATGTCACCAGCTGTCACAGCTCTCACCACCAGAGGTCTGTGTTGAGTATCTGGTGGCTCACAGGGCCCTGGGCTCCCAGTGCGGCAGGTCTTCTCAGGGCCCTGCTCTGGGTGGAGCTGGGTATCTTTCAGGGGTGGCCCAGCTGACTACTGTGCACAGGGTCACCCTCTCTGTCCCCAACACTCCCAGCCAGTCCTCCCTGACCAGGGCCTCCACTTTCTCACGGAGACTTGGGCAAGGCCAAGACCAGGCTGCCTGTAGCCTGCAGGATGGAGAGGTGGCAGCCATGGAGATGTCTGTCCGTCCAGCCTGGTGCCCACCCTTTGGCACAGTGCTCTGCCCTCCCTGGGGTTTGGCTGGCCTCAGTCTGGGGCGCAAGCCCTCCTTCTGCTGGTTCCCGCTCCCATGATGACCCGCCTTGCAACTGGCACGCCTGTCTGCACAGACGGAGTCTAATCTCCTTACAGCCTCCCAGGCGCACTGCCCCAGAGGCCACTACCTCTGCCCTGGCTCCTGGCCTGCGAACAGATACTGCTGCCCGCCCACGGTGGACAGCTCTCTCCAGGGCACTCCTAACTCGGGACTGGACCTCGGGCCCTGGATGTGGTGTGTGTGGGGCATGCAGACAATCCTGAGTGTGGGTAATTATTTATGGGTGTGTGTGCATGTGCGTGGCGCCCGTGTGCATATGTGCGTGTTCGTTCCTGTGTATGTGTATACGTGTGTGAGCACGCCTGCGTTCCTGTGGGCTGGGTGGAGGAGCCTGTGCACAGTTCCCCAGTTTGGAGCACCCTGTTCCCCACCCTTCCTGGTTGGCAAAGCCCCTGTGACTTTCCTGGATTCACATGACCCTATGTGCATCCTAAAGAGAAACCAAATCCAGACCCCCAAACTGTGCTGATCAGCCTGGGCTACCTCTCCCCATTATTGCCCAAGGGGTCAAGGAGAGACAGAGCTACCCCGTGTTCTGGATGCTGGCCAGCTGCAGGAGATAAGATTGGGACTTTGAAGGAGAGGACCTGGGTTCCAGGCCCAGGCTGGCCCTGTCTTCCTTCTGTGTGAGGCTGGGCCTTATCAGCCCGTAATGAGGGTAACAGGCCTGGAGCAGGCTCCCCACAGGCCATGTGGCCCCTTTTCCTCCCTGAATGGAGCCCAGGGTTCTGACCTGCCAGGAGATCCCTGGGAACCTGGAGTCTGGGTCCTACACAGTGATGGGGAACTCGGGGCCCATCTTTCCCCAGCCGCTGCCTCAGCACCCCCTACCCCGGCCCCACTCTGTACCGCCTTGGTGCTGGGCTCCGGGAAGGCACTTACATCCTGTGGGGGCAGGAGATGCTCTAGGTAAATAATGCAGAGCAAGCCACGCTGATTGGCTTCGGGAGGCGGACACTTTGTCTACATAAATGGCAATCGCATCTTCTGTGCCTTTTAACTGTCACCGAGGAGAGGAGAGAGAGAGATAGGAGGTGACTCCAGCTGCTGTAAGTACTGCTTTTTGTCCGCAAAGCTTGGGGACAGTCCAGCGCCCAGCTCCTGGGTGGCTGTGAGCCTGTGTCTAGATGGGCAGCTTGCAGTTGATTCTGGCCAGGCTGATTCCCTGCCCTCTGGGGGAAGGAGATGCTACCGGCTGAGACGGCTGGCCTTGCAGCATGGGCAGGAGGCTGGGTGCTATGGGACTTTATGAGGCCCCCACCTAGGGCAGCCTGATTTTTAGAGTCATCTCTAAGCAACAAGTAGTAAAGAATCAGGAACTTCTGGTGGTATTTTAGTCCTTGTTCTTTGAGCACCAAGCCACTGAAGTGGACGGGTTCCTGCACTTGCAGAGCCTGCCGAGGCAGTGGGCTGAGTGGGGAAACAGGATGCTGGAGCTCAGAGCTGGGTGTGTTGTGCTCTGCAGGAGAAGGACAGCTAACAGGGTCCTCCCGCAGAATTGCAGCAAAACCCACGCATGAGTGGAAAAGGGCTGGGGACATAGTTGTTGTTGATGTTGTTAGGTGCAGTCAGCCTGGTGCAACTCATAGCTACCCTACGTACAACAGAACGAAACACTCCCGGACACTGTGCCATGCCTGGCATTATGTCAGTGCTTCTCTGCTAGTCACAGGGTTTTCAACAGCAGATTGTTTGGGGATTGCTTTGGGAATGGATTGCCATGTCCTTCTCCTGTTTTTGTGGCACTGGGGATCAAACCCAGGGCCTCAGAGAATGCAGAGTAGCACTCTACCTACTGAGATAAACCCCAGCAGTGGGGCACACAGCAGGTGCTCAGTAATTGGGAGCCCTACTAGGAATGAGCAAGTAAACCACAGGTGCAGAAGTGTGTTCCCAGGCATTGAAAATGCTGCCCTGTGGTCCACCAGGACCTCCACATCTTCTTGCCTCTAGTGTCCCCAGGAAATTCAGATAAGTGGCCTGGGTTTTCTCCCTAATCATCCTTCTCAGAGGCTTCCAGAACTCTGCTCCCTGTAGATGATTTCTTGTTCAAATAATCATTATTTCCTCTCCAAAACAGAACCCAAGCAAAGGTGACAATGGCAGTGAAAAGCTAGCACTCTTTGAGGTTGTCAAAAATGTTAGAGAGAAACAGACTCTTTGGGTCCCCTGAGCTCCAGCTGGCAGCCTGCCGGGTCCCTGGGCATGGATAGCAGGCACGTGGAAGGAGACAAGATTGTCTCATTCCCTTCAACTTCTTCCCTCTCCTGGGCAAATGCTGGAGGTCTCTGCACAGAGCCAGTATGAATAAAATAATTAAGATAAAAAACCTCTTTCAAACCTCTGCTCATCTGAAGAATTAGACAGAAATCTAGTTACATATGTTTTCCCTCCTTGGTATTGTTGATTATTCTGAAGTTTCCAGCTAGTGCTTGTAGAAACTCAACTTGGGGTTTGGGGAAAGTTTCCAGGGAAATTAGATTCATGGATATTTTAGAAGAGGGATCCTGATGTTTTTCTCAAAGCTCATAAGCATTTCTGGAGGAAGCTCCTCAGGGGCAGTGGGGCACAAATATACTTCACAGGAAAATGGAGCAGTGATTGGCCCATGGGCTAAAATCCCCCTGTGTTCTGTGTGGCAACCCACAGTCCCGGGCAAGAGGGAATCGGGCTTGCCTTGCAGTTTAGACAGACCATGCATAAAGCCACTCTGAAGGGTGTTGGCTTAGGAAAGCTGCCTGCTTCTGAAGAGGGGTAATTCTGCTGCTCTGCCGAGCTGATGTGCAAATTGAGAGAAGAAAGATATTTTCACTGGGCCCTGTGGACAAGAACTACTGGACACATTTGACTTCTGGGGAGGTGGGGACAGACCCTTCTCTCAGGTGTCCCAGGAGAGAAGAGTTTGCTCAACCATTGTGGAGTGGGGGGTGGTGCTCAGCCCTGTCATCTGCAGCTACAGTCTCCTGCTCTGTGTGTGGTGACAGACAGGACCCGCCTGCAAACACCCTGTTGGCGTCTGTGGTACATATCTGCCTCTCAGTTTACAGTGACAATACAGGCGATGCAAGCCAAGGTGTGGTGGGAAGAGGCAGAATAGGAACACAGCACCTGCCTGCATGTGCGCTGGCTGTGTGGCCTCAGGCAGCATCGTTATAATGACAACCCTCACCTTGCAGGGCCATCAGGAGTTTAGATGAGATAATGCACA
Source organism: Pedetes capensis (assembly GCA_007922755.1). Lineage (NCBI taxonomy): Eukaryota > Metazoa > Chordata > Mammalia > Rodentia > Pedetidae > Pedetes > Pedetes capensis. The sequence goes on along the minus strand of VMDO01000553.1, from coordinate 7,928 downwards.
TCCAGCACCTAGCAGAAGAGCAGGCAATGCTGCTTTGTTTGGTTTCTTGGAATAACAGAATGTGGCAGCCAAAGGTCAATGTATTCTCAGGATTGCAGCTGGAGGAGACTCAAATGGTGGCTTCTTAGCAACACTGGGTGACAGCCTGGCCACTGTGTAATCCAAGGGACAATAAGGCGTTCACAATGAACGGAGAGTGAATGTTTACCACTGACCTGGTTCATGGAAAAAAAATGGAGCCTCCCTGAAGAGTGAGTCAAAGCACACCACAGGGACCCAGGGGCCAGGTGTCCGGCCCTTATGGCAGACGACACACCTGAATATGACATAGTCACGGGATGGTATGAGTCTTATGAAAAGAGGCAACAGCTAGAATAGTCTCCAGCCTGGAGAAAAGGCAGGTGGCTGTGATCTTTTGTAAACAATGTGACTTCAAGAACATAAGAGAGGAGAAAGAACTGAAGAAGAAAGTAATTGAAAAATACCTGTCTGAGGAGGGGGGTGTGTGTGCTTTCCAGCCAGGGAAAGTTTCTGCCAGCATCATACTAAAATAAAACAGAAATAATTAAAATTAAATGGAAAAAATTAAAGTTACTTGGTGGTTCTTATGTCCTCTTGAAAAATGGCAAACATGAGTGAAAGTGATAAGATTCAGCTGACTTTAAATGTAAATTTAAAATTGGAATGGCCAAGCAAAGCTACCTGCGATGGGTGTTCCTGCTGATAATGCCTCCACAGTAGGGAGCTTTCTGTAGCTTTCTAGTTTTTCCAGAAAGGAATTTGACAGCATGCAAGAAGAACTGTAGGACTCACACCTGTGTAGTGGGTCAGGAATTAACATCCTTTAGGGAGAGCTCCGGCCCAGTCACCTGTGCTGTGCACTGACATCTTACCCTTCACAACGCCACTCTTAACAGCAGAAGCCCGCAGCCCCATGGGGCTGGATAGCATCATGGTAATGCTGTGAGGTCCCAGCCCCACAGTCTTAAGAAGGGCAAAGAGGTGCGTTATGTTTATGTAAGTGTGCACATTATAATTAGGCATACAGGGAAAATAAGTTCAAAAATGATCACTAATAATACACATACTCTCCTTGCAACATATGGGAAAAGGACGTGGCAACCCACTCCCAAGGCAATCCTGAAATAATCTACCATTGAAAACCCTATGAGGGTCGCTATGAGTCGGACAGGACTCTACAGCACCTAACAACAACAACAATAGACTAAATTGAAATAGTATCAGTGTCCTGGACTCCTTTTTTTTTTTTTTTTTGAAATCACTCAGGTTATTTTTCCAGTCCTCTCCAGCTTGGGTCACAGAGATCAGATCAGAAGCAGTGTTTTCCCAGGGGAGTGGAGCTGAAAATCATCACATGAACCTCTGTGTGGCTCCACGCCTTAGGGCACTGTCAGCCAAGAAAATGCTCAGATAGGTCATGCCAGCCACATCCATTAAACAGGGAATGGTTAAGAAATGGTGGGCAAACGTCTTCCCTTATCACAGCTTCAGAGGAGCAAGGCTCCCCAGGGATTCTGCTCTTTGTCAACTGTGAGAAATTTCTCCACCTAAGGGTGCTCCTATCACAGTCAAATTATCCTCCTGGCTGAGAACAGGCTTCTGCTTGCTCTTGTGACTCCAACAATAATATTAATGCTAGACACAGACAATTTAGAGTCCACAGTGCTTTCTGCCTGCATCGTTCCCTGTCTTGTTTTGTAAGTGGGGAAATGGGGACTCAGAGAGGGCAAGACATTGGCAGCAGCAGCCCAGCCCCTGCAGCAGAGCTGGGCTGGACTCAAACACATTTCCTCTTAACCTTAGTGACTGCCCTTCCTACCCACTTGGTTGCGGAGAGGAAGAATGCTATCTGGCGAAACCCTGGTACTGAAGGGTCCAAGAGTCTCCAGGGCAGGGATGCTCTATAGCCCAGCCAGCCATGGCCACAGGACCAGGCTTCCCAGGGGGAACAGGCAGAAGGCGAGGACAGGAATGTGCTTGAGGGCTGGGTGGAGCTGCTCTGAAGTTCGGGTAGTGAAATGACATGCTTGGAGCATGGCCCATACAAGTTCTTGTGACAGTCCCGCGTGGCAGTGGGTACTGGTGTTTCACATGTTGGAAGTGGAGGTGCAAAGGACTGAGTATGTCCCCAAGTTGGTCCCTTGAAGTCTCACCCTAGGATGCGCCTGTGTGAGGAGGCCAGGCTTTAGGAGGTGCTGAGCTCCTGCACGGAATCTGAAGATGGGATTGGCCCTTGTCAAAGACCCCACAGCACACCCTCACCTTGTGCCCCACCACCGAGGACACAGAGCGATGCCAGCAGGCTGCAGCCCGGCTCACCTGGCCAGGGCCCAGTCGTATTCTCAGACTTCAGCCTCACAACTTTGAGAAATCGAGGCCTGCTGTTTCCACATCACCCGCATCTGGCACCTTGTTCAAGAGCCAAAGGGACCAAGACCCGGGCTCGGATGGCTCAACCTGGCCTGGCCACGGTGGGCTCAGCAAGAGCTGCCCCAGCCCACTTCTGGCTGGCTTCTGAGTGTGATGAACGTAGTCCCTTGGCAGGGGAGACCCCAAAGCTGCTATGCCCCTGTGGTGCCTGGGGGGCATTCAGGAAATGGTGATGCGCTGGGCTCGGATTGCAGCTCGGCTCACCCATTGCTCCCCTGCAGAGGCTTTAGACACGCTTTTCTCAAGGTTGGCCAGTGCTTGGGCATTTGCCCGTCCCTTACAGATGCTTGGCCTCTGGGGGTGAGTCTAGAACCTTCCCTAGGACCTTCTGGAGCCAGACCACCTGAGTTCAGCGGTGGCCTGGCCTCGCTTGCTGTGGGCCCTTGGTCAAGGTGCTCAACCTCTCTGTTGAAAGGGGCAGTGAGAGTCTGACTGTGATTTGGATGTGTTCCCCTCAAAGTCTCCTGAGTTTGAGGGTTGGTCCCAAGACAGGGCTGTTGGGAGGGTTTAGGTCCTCTGGTAGGAGGCCCTTAGACACTCAGGTAAGGGGACAAAGGTCCTCCTGTCTCTTCTTTCTCTTCTTTCCTCTTGGCGTCCTGGCTCAGAGGTGAACAGCCCCACACACCCTCACCAGGATGTGCTGCCTCACCAGAGGCCCCAAGCAGAGGTCCACTCAGGCATGGCCTGGAACCTCCAAATCCATGAGTTCAAATAAACCTTTTCTCTTTATAAGCTAATTCTCTCAGGTATTTTGTTACAGTAATGGGAAAGTAATGCATCAGGTTATTGTGAAGGATAAGAGAACACTGTGTGGAGCTTAACATAGTACTTGGCGCATGTAAGTTCATGTAACTGCTAACCATTTTCTAAGCCAACCAGAGACTCTTCACTTAAACAAGAACATCAGATTTACATAAACAATAATTGTACTAGTATAAGAAACTGGTAAGGCTGTGTGTGTGTATTTTGAGATATACTGATTTAATTACTTCTATTCAAATTATAATAGGGGCAGTTTGGCATAAATGACAAAGGAAACTTGGGGCCCTGTCTTCACTTTGTTATCAAATAGCCTCAAATCTGGTGGGCGGCTTCAGGTCTGTGGGTTTCAGATTCTTTCCCTGTGGAATGAGGCTAGAATAACACCCACCAAAGAGAGCATTGAAGGAGTTAAGCCCGTCATCTTCTCATCTCTGCCTACAGCTCTGTTCACATCTCTCCCCCTCCTGACCCCCACAGACTGTGTCCTCAGGCCCTGGGAGCCTGGTCTTGCCCAAGGCAGGACTGATGGGAGGTTTGAGGGCAGGGACCCCACCCCCACCCCGTGTTGCTGGCTCAGCCTCCTGCTGGGCCCTGGGTCAGCCTGAGAAGTTAGCAGCTTTGTCCCATGTCCTGAGTGCTAGGGTCAACACAGCCTGCTGCACCCCTGGCCTGGGGATAGGAGGAGGGCATGGAGGTGCAGAGAGCGGACTAACCTTCCTCGCTTATCCAATGTCAACAAGTTGAGGGCTCTGAGCCCCGGTGCCAGGGAATAAACAACCAAATTAGTTTTGTGCCTTGATTTATACATACATGCTCGGGGGAGAAAAGAAATACAAAGTCTCACAGTTCCAGAGCGACCAGTGGATTTTGAAGCAGAAATTACGGTTCAGTATTTTTTTGGGGGGATTAGCATTTTAAAAGGTCAGCACCATTCTTTTCATCAAGCTAAGAAATGAAAATCTGGAAAGGTTAAAACAAAGTCTCCAGTGACCCGAGGTTTGAGGGGAATCCGTTCTCTGTGTGAAACAACAGGCAGGACCATGGACAAGTACCCAGCACTTTGATGCCACCCTACTTCCCTGCACACAAGGACCTCATTCCCTGGCGCACTCGGCTGGTCTGGTGGGTTTCAGATTTGGAATCACAAGCAATAGTTCTGCACCACGGTCCCATGGAGGCAGAGTTTCCACCATAGATCAAGGTCTGATTCATAGCCACCCTCATAGGGTTTTCAAAGACTGATTGTTTCGTGATTGCTTCGGGAATGGACTGCCATGTCCTTCTCCCATTTTTGCGGTGCTGGAGATCAAACCCAGGTCCTCAGACAGTGTGGAGCAGCCCTCTACCAACTAAGCTAAACCCCAGCCCACCTTCCCCTACAACCTGCAAAAACATCATTAGGGCCCTGGGTCAGGTTCCAGCAAATGACTGAGGCAGATGGGTCCAAGGAGTAAGATCTCAGTGCCACAGAGAGTGTAGGACACAGGCGTGGGACAGTGGAATGGTCAGGATCCCAGGGTGGGAGGGGCTGCTGTGGCCGAGTCACTGTTGTCTCTGTGGTCCTTTATGCTGCAGAAATATGATGGGCTAGGCGGTAGGGCCCTCTTGAAGGTAGAGAGTTGGGGCCAACACAGTATATGGCAGAGATAAAATGTTCAGAGGACCAGAAACAAGTCATTTATTCATTCTCATTCAACAAATGCCACCCATGCTTACTGTGGCCCACAGCCTGTGATTGCTCCTGAAAGTGTAAAAATAAATGAATGCTGAGGACCCATTTCGGAGACTCTCACTGTTAGCAAAGGATGCCGGTGGGAGGATAAATTACAAAATAATAATAATAATAATAATAATAATAATAGCCTCCGGATTGAGGGTTGACTAGGAGTTCTGAGGTTCAGGCATGTTCCTGTCTTCCTGAAGCATGTGGGGTTGGCACTGTGCTCTGCCTATAACTGGTGTAATAAGACATGCAGCCAGAAATCTAGGGAGATGACCGGCTCGCCGTGCACGTACGCCACATGAAAGGCGTGCAGCTGCCACTTGCACAAATCAGATTATGTCAACAAAAAGTCTTTCAAGGGCCCAGTGCGGCCTGAGCTGTTGCTGTTATCATAGTCCGCCTCTTCCAGCTGATATTTGCCCAGCATGGGGGCACGAAATATCACACAGCTCCAAAATGAGCCCGAGAGTCTCTGTGGCTTTGCACTAAGAGCCTTCTGAAAAGGTCTTGGGGGGAAGTAATCTGCAAATAAATGGCAAAGAATGATTAAAAAGAATAAGCAGGTGCTGCTTTACCGTTGGACTGTGGATATTTCTTTGGATGGTGAGTCAGTATCTGTTCATCTGTTCATGTTTCCTAAGACCTCCTGCTTTGGCGGCAGAACGATCTCATTCCCATTATGAAAGCTGAGTATCTTTCTTAATGTTGTACAGCTCGTTATTCTGAGGCTTCAGATTTCTGCATTTCTGTGCTTCTCTCCATAGGACAAGGGGAGAGTATTAGAATATTTACCTTAAAAAGCATGTCTAATAGTCACACATAAGCTCCAAATCATCAAGATTATGATTCTACCACATAAAAGTTAAAATTCTAATTGGTCAGAATAAAATCCTAATCAAAATTAGTACAAGCAAAATGAGGAAACTGTCTGCCAAATATGTCACAGAAATAAAGATACAGTATTAATATATTAGGGCTCTTCATTAAATTAGAAATATCTTACCACCCTCCTGGAAAAGAATACAACAAAAAAGCAATTCATGAAAGAGGGCATCCAAATGGCAAAGGAACATAAGAAAAATGTTTAATATCATTTGCCAAAGTAAAATAGAATTATTAATACCTCTAAGTTTGGTAGAGCTTAAAACTAACACTCAAGTACAGTAATGATATAGCAAGAGGACTATTCTTATGCATGTTCTGCTGAGAGAATAATTTGATGAAACTGTTCCAGAGAGAAATGTGGCAATATAAGATTAAAAACACCGAAAATAATTATCTCTAGAAGAATATCTCCTAAAAAACTATAAAATAAATGTCTTCCCTTTTAGGAATTTGTAATGCAAAAATTTAAGGATGAGCCGGACGTGGTGGCACACACCTGTAATCCCAGTGCCTCAGGAGGTACAAGCAGGAGGACTGCAGGTTCAAGGCCAGAGGCAGCCTGCGTAATTTAGCGAGACTCCAACTCAATTTAAAAATAAATAAATAAATAAGGGCTGGAGGTGCAGCCCAGCAGCAGAGTGCTCACAGAGGATGCGTGAGGCCCTCGGTTCAGCACCGCAGTACTACCAAAAACATATATAAATAAGAAGTTTTATGCTTCAGTGTGACAAAGAAAAGCTAATACAGCAGTCCCCCTTATTCACAGGGGGATATCGTCCAAGTCCCCCAGTGGATGCCTGAAATCAAGGATAGTAGTGACCCCCTGTCTAGTATGTTTCTCCTCGATATATATACACTTATGATAAAGCTTAATTAATAAATTAGGCAGGGTAAGAGGTTAACAATTACAGTATTAGGTAAAATAAGGGCTGCCTAAACACAGTCACTGCTGTCCTGTAGTCCTCTGTCTGACAGATGAGATGGATACCGAGTGCCTAGTGAGCAGGTAGCATACACAGAGGGGATAAACTATATGAGGGATGGCTCATGTCCTGGGTGGGAGGGACCAGGAAGGCAAAAATTTCATCATGCTCCACAGAATGGTGTGCAATGTAAAAGCTATGAATCATTTCCTTCTGGAATTTCCAAGAGTATTTTTGGACTGTGGTTGACTGCAAGTAATTGAATCCTCTGAAAGTGAAAACACAGATGAAGCGGGGACTATTGTAACTTGGGCCTATCAAGTGGTGACTTTGTAAGCACTGTTCTAAGCTGTCCCTGTGTACTTATTTAATTATCCCCAAAAGTTATTTGGTGTAAAACTATGATTATTGTTTCTGTTTTCTGTTAAGGAAATGAAGGCTAGCATGAGAGCAGCTTATAGAGCCTGTCCATACACTAAACATGAGAGTATGGGGCTTTTAATCCTGGTCCATCAGCACCTGGAATCTGCCCAGTCTTCCCACTAACATAGGTGGAAACTGGAAATGATCCAGATGTTCAATAGTAGAATTGCGCAGTGTGAACAGAACTCATTCACATGAGGAAGTATCATGCAATCGTGAGAAATCACACAACAGAAAAGCATTTAACAGCATGGGAAAGATACTCAGTAAAGGAATAGTGGAAAAAGTGAACCAGATAAAAGATCTGCATGTAAGACATTTTGTCTGATATGAATCCTGTCCCTTTCCAATACCTTCACCTTGGGGTGGAAACTCTATGTGCAAGATTTAAAGTCATCAGGGTGATTGGAGGGAATTATCCAACCCTCACCTTGCCCCCTGATTGGTAATCAAGGATCTCCCCTTGATTACCCAAGGAGTGACATCTGGTTTCACTCTTTATTTGAATGTCACTCCTAAATTGGTTGCACCTAACCCCTCGGGCCCCCACCTGATTGCCATCTTGAGGCAGTTAAGGCAGTTAGTTGCCCTAAGGCTATATATACAAAGCTTGCTCTGCATGTGAGGCTGGTGGTGGTGATGATGGGGCTGCTGTTGGTGATGCTGTTGGCTGCTAGCTTCCAGCTTCCAGCTTCCAGCTTCCAGCTGGGAACTCTCTTGCCCCCTCTGACCACCAACAAAGAAAGAACTCTCTCTGGATT